>QMIH01000149.1:187575-231448 GCA_003987875.1 Clarias batrachus | reverse complement strand
TATATATATACGTTCTGTGATGGGCGTGCGCCCAAATCAATATCGCTCCTCACTCACTCCGAAGCTCACTAGGTAGGCGGCCTAGGTTCACACTGCAGGTATGCGAAGAAGTGGGGCCGCCTAACTAGGCACAACTGGTGAGCTATCGGCGCTAATGATCCCGAGCTTCTCTCCGCGCTATCAAACACAGCGGGGAGTGTTTCTCGGAGTCTGTTGGGGGAAACTGGACTTTAAAAAGCATCTCGCTGTGGAGTTTACTAAGGAGAGTGGCACGCGAGCGGGGTGATGTGACTTTAAAAAGGGGAATGTCGCCCTTGATCTCCGCGAGAGGACAGCGTGTGAACAAGCCTTATAAGACTTCACTTTTATTTAAGTGCACTCACAATCACTTTTTCGTTCTTTTTCGTTGGAACCCTTATGATTTTTAAATGATGAAAGTAAACAGGGTGCACTAACTTGAGCGCGTCAGAAAATAAACCAAACCTCTGTTTATACTTGACTCACAGACATGAAAAATATATACTTATAAAAAGTGAAATGTCTGCTTTTATGTAAATTATAAATTTGTAAATTTTATGTATGTAGTGGTCTGCTTTCTGTGTGTTTTGGTGTGTGTGTGTGTGGGGGGGGGCGTCAACTGAGAGGTGTCAGTAGGTCTTACATATTCATGAAAAGTCGTGGATTAGAGGCTCTGCTGACAAAAGTTAGGCACATCAGTCAGTGTGGAAGAGATGGAAAGTTTCCTCACCATAACATGCCTTGTACTGTTTTTAATCACTCTATACACAACAAATTAAAATACAAATGGTCTATTTTGTTTTTTATTTTCATTTTGTATTAAATTTTTAATTGAATTTAATTCAATTCAATTCAATTTAAAAATAAATACCTAAGAAAATTGTGTATAGAGTGATTACAACAATACAATTCATGTTATGATAAGGAAAATCTCAATGTCCTCCATTCCAGGGATTAAAAACGGTAACAATTTCAATTTTAGAATCTGGAATACAGAAGATGAAGATTAAAAAGAGGCCTGAAGCACTGCAGGTCTTCAGAAGAGCCAAGAGGGTCTTAAAGTGGGGAGGGGTGCATTTTAGTTTCTCTGAATGTATAGGTGAGAACCGCTGATTCACTCCTGGGGAGGGGTAAATTATTTGCATTTAAATGTTTCTGACATTGTAAAGCAGACACAGTAAACCTAAAACATGATTATCTTCATCACTACACAGTAAACCCTAATGCTCAATGTAATTAAACACACTAAGTACTGTAAACTTAAATAATTGAATGAGTAATAATTGAGTATTCAGAACGTTGTATAAAATATACAGATGTGGAAATTACCATTACTGTAGTATTTCTTCGATACAGCATATTGTTTAGACTTTTTATGACTTAATTATTTTTAAAAAACCGAGATGACGGAAAATGTCACTTTGCGCCACCTGACAGTCATTTCACRAATTGCCTTGAAATGCAACTGATTTATTTTGGCCGCTGTCGTTTTGTCGCGGCAGTGAGTGCGACGGTAATAGACATTCTCCCCTTCACACATCTGTATACACATATACAACAGTGTATAAATAGCAAAGACAGAAAAAAACAATACATTATTTACACTTTCAATCAAATCAAATTGCAATAGGTAATATAATATTGCACAGTTAAAAAAAGATGTTAACATAGTTACTATTGTACACAAAGATATTGTAACTACATCATGAGATAATGTAGCTATATTAAGGATATTGTAACTATAGTAAAAAATTTAAGGTATTGCAACAACAGTATTTTTGCAACAACAGTATATCACAGTAATAATGACAGTGTGCGGTGAGTTGTTCACTGGGAGCAGCTCTGACTGTACAGTCTAATAGCAGCAGGGAAAAAAGACCTTCGATATCGCTCCTTCACACACTTAAGATGTAACGGTATGTCACTGAAGGAGCTGCTCAGCGATGAAACTGTTTCATACAGGGGGTGAGAGTCATTCTCCAGCAATGATGATAGCTTAGCTACCATCCACCTTTCTCCCACCTCCCCAAAACTGAGCTGGCCTTTTTTATCAGCTTATCCAGTCTCTTACTATCTGCAGTAGAGATGCTGCTGCACCAGCAAACAACTCCATAGAAGATGGCTGACACTACCACAGAGTCAAAAAAGGTCTTCAGTAGTGCTCCCTGCACTCCAAAAGACATTAGTTTCCTCAGCAGAAAAAGTTTGCTCTGTCCTTTTCTATAAATTGCATCTGGAGGCCATTCCATTGGAACTAGTCCACAAAGTTCAAAGTCAGTCCTCTCTACTCTCTGTCATCATCCTCTGTGATCAGGCTCTGCAGGTGTCAGAATCAGACTCTTCTGCAGGTGACAGGTTGCAGCGCTGAACATGAAGTCTGCTGTGTAGATGGTGAAGAGAAATGGAGCCAGGACCGTTGCCCGCAGGGCTCCAGTGTTTCAGACAATCATGTCAGACTCACAGTCTCGAGTCCTCACATACTGTAGTCGTATTGGGGGGGGTAATCTAGTATCCATGATGGTCCACTCCCAGATGGTCCAGATCTCGAATGTTTTTTGGTAAATTTTTTCAGGTAAAAATGAGAAGTTCATAATTACTTTGCTTTATCTACTTTATTGGTAAATAAATAAATAAATAAATAAATAATAATAAAAAAAATGTATAGTAAATATAAGTACAGACCAAGAGTTTGGACACACCTTCTCATTCAAAGAGTTTTCTTTATTGTGTTCTTTAGCCCAAACAAGTCTCTTCTGCTTGTTGCCTGTCCTTAACAGTGGTTTCCTAGCAGAAGATATTTTACCATGAAGGCCTGATTCACACAGTCTCCTCTTAACAGTTGTTCTAGAGATGTGTCTGTTGCTAGAACTCTGTGTGGCATTGACCTGCTCTCTGATCTGAGCTTCTGTTAACCTGCAATTTCTGAGGCTGGTGACTCGGATGAACTCTTGGTCTTCCTTTCCTGGGGCGGTTCGCATGTGAGCCAGTTTCTTTGTAGCGCTTGATGGTTTTTGTGACTACACTTGGGGACACTTTCAAAGTTTTCCCAATTTTTCGGACTGAATGACCTTCATTTCTTAAAGTAATGAACAAGTAACCACTCGTTTTTCTTTACTTAGATGCTTTTTTCTTGCCATAATACAAATTCAACCTCTTTGAATGAGAAGGTTTGTCCAAACTTTTGGTCTGTACTGTGTATATATATCATCACATGAAGCAAAATTATATAAATATATATATATATAATTTTGTTTTATATGACGATGTAAATTTTCCTGGTGTTGCATGAAAACAATGAGACTATGGTGTGCTTTTTCTAATCATCCATTGCATCCACTATAAAACAGCATAGAGGCAATGCCATAAATTAATTTATATGGCAGTAAACAGGATAACGATCATACATTAGTAATAATTTTGCTAAAAGGATAATGTTTGATGAGTTGTTAAAAACTGATTGTTTACCATTGTATACAACCTATCAGCGATGCTTATAGCCATTATAACAGCTACTAAAGAGAACATGTTTGTTACAAGAGGTGGGTAGTAACGAGTTACATTTACTTATGTAACTTTCCGGGGGAAAAAAAAAAAAAAACTTGTATGAGTTTTATTGTACCATACTTTTAATTTTTACTTGAGTAGATTTGTGAAAGAGGAACACTACTCTTACACCGTAATATTATTCTGAAGTACAGCTACTCTTACTTGAGTACATTTTTTGGGTACTCTACCCAACTCTGTTTGTTTCTGTCATTTATAATGTGATCTTAGTCAAGACATTGGACTCAGAATATTTTTGTATTATTTTATTACTGTTTTCACTGCAAATAGTAATGAGGAAGAGTGAATGATTTATGTACATATCTGACAAGGTAATTAATGAAATTAAAGCATATCTTTAATATATTATAAGTACATTACAGCAACCTTTTATTGTGTTGCCAATACACAAGCATTGTGAATATACAGTATCCTACAAGTAAAGAATACATTTTCAGTGATACACAAGTATCATAAATATATTCTCATTGCAGCAGTAGCACATCTAGCCAATTCCAAATACTAAAAACTACACTTTGTGATTAATAAAAATATATAAAAGTACACACACTCTTACTGCACCGTTAGTACTATCAGTTAATATATAAATATTAAAATATAAACAGTATACTAACATCATGCTTTTATCAATTTTTGGAATTAAACATGAAAAACATACTTTAAAATAATTGTATTATAGTACACTTTCCAAAAATATATGATAGGAAAATATACTTTAAGTGAAAGATCAGTGTACTTTTCAAAGCACACATATTTAAACTTTGTTTTCAATTTATTTTTGACATATTAAAAAAAAAATGCTCGAAATAATTGTTATAACAATGTACAGAACGTTTACATTAGAAAACAAATTTTAATATACGGTGGTCTCAGTATATTTTCAGTTAAATCTGAACGTACTTACTCATATGTACTTACAGTATTTATGCTTATATTTAGTGCACTACTCTCTCTATTGTACGTGCTCAAACTCGTTTTTGTTCCTTGGTGGGAAACCCATCGCTCTCGCGTGTGAATGAAAGAGCGCTGCCTTTTATGGCATTATATTCCTGCCACAATTCTGTTCGACATTTTGAGACACTCTATGCGCGTGCAGTGTCTCCACTGCGCGATCAATTCTGCAACATTTATTTTCTGTGTGCGCTCGAGTCTGCCTGTACGCTTGCTCAACTTTGTCCAGTGTTACAAAACTGCCACAAAACCAGCCAATCACAGCCTATACAGCATATAGAAGAGCTCGCCGTTGTCATCGCTGATCGGCATGTAGAAGAGCTCTCTGTCGTCGTCGCTGTCACAGGTCGGAGGAGCGGGCAGGTCTGAGCCTTCTCTGAAGCTTAGCTGTGTTAGCAGCCCCTGGAGCGTGGCCACCTGCTCCTGCAGGTCACGAATGCGCCCTTCATTCCTTTTCGCGCACCGCCCAAAGCTGCTCCAGTCATGCTGGGAGGCTGCTCCCTGCTGCACGTCCCACTCACACTCCATTCTTCCCAGACGCCTCTGCACCCTGTTCCCCGCCAAACATAGACCTCCTGGTCTTTACCCTCTTGTAGGTGCGGGGACTCACGTCACCCCGAGCTGCTCCATTTTCGAACAGAGTGCGCCGTATCGCCAGCCGGCAGCCTTCAAAGTTTGGCTGCTCTCTCCGCAGCTCCTCCTTGACCTGCGTCTTCCTGCCCGATCTCCTTCTCCTTTTGCCGCAATGCCGCTTGGTTATCCGGCTGCCTTCCGCGCCGGCTCCCTACAACACATATTTTGTTGCCCCCCCCCCCCAAAAGAATCTCTCGGGGGAAGGGCTCCTCTGCTATGCCTCTGTTAAGGTCTTGCATTCTGTCATGAATTGGGGTGCGAGGCATAAATGCAGAGGTCCAGGTGTTAAAGGAAACAATGTTTTATTTAACACAAAAACAGGGAGATCAAACAAAACAAATATACTTTATAAGTAAAACGAAACTAAAACACGTATAGACGAAACGGGAGACACAAACTAAACTTACAAACATTTACATGGTGAAATCAACAGATGCAAGACAAATAACTAAACTCAAAACACTCTATTTATAAAGAAAATAATGATCAACTCGGTTCAGGTGAGTGCCCACGTCACCTGACCGAGGTGCAAACTGGGAAATGAAGTAAAATGAAACGAAAAACACAAAAAGTCTCAGGGCGCTTTGGCGCCCTCTAGGGGTTATCCCTGACAAATATTTATGAATAAATACAACTTTATTTACAATGCTTCCCTTATATAGTTTCCTTTCAACTGTATATAATTATATAGAATAATATAATTTTTATTTCTTATAATTTTCTTTTGATGTTGTAAAGCTGCTTTGAGACAATGACCATTTTAAAAGCACCATACAAATTATAGTATGCGTTATGCGGTCAATAGTGAGTCGAGCATGTGTGGAGATCATGTTGCGCAAGCAGGGAAGACACTGCATGTGCAAAATCAAGCTGCACATGCATAGAGTGCTTTGTCTGCTCTCAAAATGTCAAACCGCACGCTCAGAATTGTGGCAGGAATATAACGCTGTATATATATTCAAAGCCTTTACTTTAAATATAGCGTTTACGGCAGATGGGTCATTTTAACCGTTTGTTGGGCAACTGGCAACCCATCCTGTTAGTTAAGAGTGCTGCGTTCCGAACGAAGGAAGCATACTTTAAAGTACACTGCGGCATGGACAGCAGCAATCGGCACTCCACTGCTCTTTCTTTGATATCCCGGATGTGAAGACCTGAATTTTGTCGACTTGAATTTTGTCGACCTGAATTTGTAAGATTGAAAAATAATGAAGATTGTATTTTTAACACTTGAAATTTTTTTTAACTGCAATTTAGTAACTTGAATATGTTTGCTTTGAATTTTAAATGCTTGAATTACAGTTTCATTTGAAATATGCAACCACAATAAATTGTTGTGGCAAAAACTTCAAACATTGCTCTAAGGATTTTTTTTCAATTCAGATCAAATTGCAATGCAGAAAAATTCAAAAAATTTTATTGCAGCAAGTTTTTTTTCAGTTTGTCACTATTATAGTTCCATACTAAACGTACTAACTCCACTAAACAAAACAAAAAATACAAAATTAAATCAATGCTTTACAAGGGCCCAGTACAATACATTGTATTAAAACCAACAAGATATAACAGACAATAAGGAAACAAGAAAATAATCCAACCAAAAATAACACAAAACAATGAAAATTAACAACTAAATAAAATTAAAGCTGTTTACAAAAGAAATAACCCGAATAAACAGTACTTACGATTAGAGTTGAATGCAGACCAAATGCAAAGCTACAGTATATGGTCACTCCAACAAGCGCCGTGGCTCAATACACCAAATAGCCTTCATACACACACGTTCGTAAGAATTAATGCAAACACAATATATACAATCGCAAACGATCAAGATGTTTAATACAATCACCAAACATAAACCCTGGATGTGGTGCCAGTCCATTGCAGAGTACAATTACGTAAACACTAAAACACTATGGGCAATTTAGAAACACCAATGAACGAAACCAGCATACTCTATCTGGCAGAAATCCAAACATGAGGAGAACATGCAAACACTCTGCACACAGATTGAACCCTAGACTGGCAACATGCTGCCTGGTAGTAAGTCAAATTCCAGCTGAAGTTTGATATTGGTTATTTATAGAATAGCTTATTTTTGTGATTTAGTTGACATTAAATTCATGCTCGATTCTTTTTACACATTTTTTCCTATCCACACTTGCACAGTGCATTAGAATCCAAGAATATACTGTATACACTGATCAGCCATAACATTATGAACACCCGCCTAATATTGAGTAGTTTCTTCCTTCGCCAACAAAACTGTAATGGCCTTTTAACATTTTTAACCTTTTCTTTAATTTAAGCTATAACAACTTTTCTATGGGATTGGACTACACGGGCCAGCCTTCACTCCCCATGTGCCTCAGTGAGTCTTGGCCACCCATAACCTTGTTGGCAGTTCACCGTTTTTCTTTCTATGGATCACCTTTGGTGTCCCTGCAGCCTGGATACATCCTACAATAGCTGCAGTTTAGGAGTTGCTCTGAACCAGTTGTCTGGTTGATGTCAGGACTCTGTGCAGGCCAGTCCAGTTCTTCCACACCAAACTCTCTCATCCATGTCTTTATAGACCTTGCTTTGTGCACTGGTCATGTTGGAACAGGAAGGGGCCATTCCCAAACTGTTCCAAGGATGAAATTGTCCAGAGGTCTTGTTATGCTGAAGCATTAAGGGCGTTTTCACACTGCGGTCCCGGATCCGTTTCCGAGTACACTTGGCACCGGGACCAGTTGATTTTTGTCTGTGAGAATGTCATCGTTCCGAATCGTTCCGCGCTCGGGAACGAATTCCTGGATCGATTGCAGAGGTGGTTGTAACGACGCAGGTCGCGCGAGAGGCAGAGCCGTGCTTAAACTGTTCAGAACAGGCAGATCCGCAAGTTGTTACCACGCGGAGTTCTGAACAGGCAAAAGCACGGCCATTTATACATGTGGTTGATAGGCAACGCCGCCGTCAGGCAATCAGCCGGAACGAGCCGCACCTGACGGCGGGTTTATTTAAGGGTCCTGATACCGGCGCACTTCGTGCGATCATTTAGGTAGCACCGGTACGGTATCAGGGCCAAAGAAAACAAAAGAAAAGAAAGAAAGAAAGAAATTAAAAGAAAAGAAAAGAAAAAGACAGACAGCTGTTTAGAGACAGAGGCAAAGCCCCAGCCTCTGTCTATTGAAGACGCCCAAAGAGAGCGAGTGAGAGAGAGATAGAGAGAGCGGCACGCAGAAGTTCAGCGTGCACGCTCAGTAGTTGGTTGGTGCACGAAGCACAAACACTCTCTCTCTCTCTCCTAAAGTCCTCAGTAGGGCGAACGCCCCGAGAGGACAAGTTTTGTTTTATTTTCCAGAGCCCCGTCCGTTCTCGCGTAGACGGCGGAGCTCTGTTTATTTTGTGTTTTCACCTTTTCATTTATTTTCCTTTTAAGTTCATTAATTAATAATCCCACGCTATCTCCAAACGGGAGGGTCTTCCCGTGTGTATCACAAGCACTCTCACTATCTCCTATTTCATTGACCCACTCTAACGCCCAGCATAAGGGCTCTCATAATTAAAAAACATCGCGTGGTGCGGCTCTCCATACCGCACCACGTAACAGTGGTTTCTGGAAAGATTCACACCTTCCTGAGAACGGAGGGCGGGACATAAGTACACGCTCGTGCTCAAAACAGGACGTAGTTCCAGTTTGACTCTGTACACAAACAAACGTGGCTACTGAAGAATCTCTGTGAAGTAATGCCGAAGTATAGCATTTGCTAGAAATTTAGACAGACGAAAATATCCGGAGATAATCGGACACTACACATAAAAACTCCGATATTTACTTAAATACTTAGATTTAATCTAAGAGTTCCTTTCACTGGAATGAAGGGCTGAGCCCAAGTCCAGAAAAACAACACCACACTAGTTCCACCATGACTGCGGACCAGTGTACAAAGCAAGGGCTATAAAGATCCATAAATATATGGATGAGCATGTAAGACAGATGAGCAAATACTAAAATAAAAATACTTTAAAAAAAAATGGGGGGGGGGGGACATAAGATGAGTAATAGAACACATCAAGATGATTTTTGGAATTTCTGTGTAATTAAATATTGTGCGAAGTCGCGGGCACATCTACAAATTTAAATAGCAACGAAAAGATGATTTATTTCAGTAATTCAATTCATAAAATAAAACTCCGATATGGATTCCTATATGTATGGATTTGATATACACAAACATATATTTAATGTTTATTTCTTTTAATTTCGATGATTATTGCTTACAGTTAATGAAATCCCCAAATCCTTAAAACCAATAAAATAAAATAAAAAGATTTATCACAGAAATGTGCTATACTTCTTCATACTTTTCTGTAGCACAACATTTCTGTGTTTGAATTTTTATTTTTAAAAATTCCATATTTTTCTGTCTTAATTAATATTCTGATTTTCTGAAATTACAGAATATTCTGAATTTGGGGTTTTCATTAGCTTTAAAAAAATTAAAGAATTATATAATATATGATTTAAATTTTTTTTATTGAATTATTGAAATATATCAACTTTTCAATGATTTTCTATTTGAAATGATTGAAATAATCATCATTGCCCAGATGTCACAGGTCAAGTTGTCAAACATCAAGGAACCAAAAATCCCTTTGCTGTTAGCTGTTATTATGAGGTTTTGTTGCATGGCTACATCCTGTTTTCATTCCATTATCCCTTCTCTATGAGGCCCTGAGTGGCATTTAATAAACACACACACACACACACACACACACACACACACACACACACACACACACACACACACACACACACACAGTGTAGTCCTGTTGAGAATGCTACAATGAGGCACAGGAAGCCTTAAATGACTCTGCTGATATGGTGCTTAGAATGGATGAGTTTGTAGTAGCTTTGTAAGGGGAAATCAGTCGTCGTTTATATTTTTGTCCATTCACCTGCATGCAGAAGACCATTGCTCTTTCTAACTCTTTAAGTACTTACTGTGTTCCTTATACCGAGTTCAATCGAACAGTCAATAATGTGGTTACATACAGTAAATCTTGCCACTGTTTTCTATTTTGGTTGGAAAGGCCATAGAGTCTGGGTTTTGTGTACAAATAACTTTTATTATGGAAATGTCTATCAAATGGGATATTACAATTTGATTGGTCTTCTGTACCTTAAGGCCGATAAAAAACCCATCTTCCCATCTATTTTGGAGATGTTGTCTCCTTTTTGTGTTCATTGCCAATTTCAATACTGTACCAATCTTTGCGAAATTGGGATTGTAATTAAAAATCAAATATTAAAATATCCTAATATTACATTACCTATACTGTACCTAGTGTATATATAGGTAAAATATACTGTCTGTTTGTATGTATGTTATATATAAAATGTATACCCAACATAAAAATGTGTATATTACTTACCACATGAATATGATATGAATATCAAAAATTTGTATGTGTCAGCTAACAGTCGAGCATTTTAATCTTTTATCACAATTTCCATATTTTAATAATATTAATAAATTCATTTACCTTTCCTGTGATGATGAATCAATTTGTATTGGTGTGGATGTAATTTCTTTTATGTTCACTCTAGTCCCACTGCATCACATGTACAACTACAGGCAGTACTAGCTCAGAACTTGCTACAGTATATACTGACCAAGAGCAGGGCTATTCAAATCAAGTCTTGGAAGGCTCATGTCCTGCACAATTTGAGGTTTTTTTTCCAACTGCAACACAGCTGAATCAACTAATATGTCAATTGGCAGTTTTGTGTTTAAGTGGTGGTGAATTACAAAGTACTGGACATTGACCCTCGAGAACTCGATTTTAACAGCCCTGTGGTAGGGTTATTGGTTAAAATCTCAGAACAGCCATTGTAACAGCTGTGCTTATGATCAAGTCTATGTATTTGTATCTGCCTTATTAAAGTGACACTGGTTAAAACCATCTGCCAAATAATATGCAAACTATAAATTGTAAAGGTAGCTCATTCAAATCACATTGTCACATCATAGTTACATTAAATTTCTAGTGCTAGTCATTGACCCAGACTGTATGCCAGTAGCCATATTTTTAACATTACTCTCATACAAAGGTTTATGAATAAGAATTATTTGCATTGCACCCTACCATTTACATATGCATTACATACCATATACAGTACTGTGCAAAAGTCTTATTATTATCATATTATCTGTAACAAATTTAGTTAAACAAGTTTATTATATCTGCATTATTATATACAAGACCATTCCTTACAAAGATACACTAAAATTAATAAATAAATAACATTACAGAAGAATATTTGCATGTCTGTAAAGAAAACGACATATTATATGACAGACCAGTTTTCAGATGGAAAAAAATTAATAAAATCAATAATGTTTCCTCCTGGGTTTTGCATGTAAGTAGCAAAACCCAGGAGTTACAATAGAAAGTAGTGAGTGTAAGAAGTTACCAAAAAACTCATATTCTGCAGCATGCTCAGTAAAACCTAACAGCAGATCTTGTGTCAAGCCCTCCCACACAAGTGTGTGTGAGTACAGTACAGTATGTGTATGTAGTAAAATAATAATAACAGAAAAATAATAAGCTCTATTGGATTTTGAAGCATTGTCTGTGTTTTTACTGTTTTTCCTTGTCTGTTTGCTTAAAATTCTGAAAGAAAATCTCAGCCTGATTTTATGAACTTTGGGGAAATATGTCTGTTATGGTCACAGATAAATAAGGTACTCTTGAAGAACCAATCAGCACCATATGGACATGTAATCATCCTTTCCTGCACAATGAAAGAATTCCTCTGTGTCAAATACAGTCTTATGCAAAAGTTAAAAAACCCCTTGATAACTAACAGATTTAGATGATTTTTTTAATTGAAAAGACAGTCTCAAAACACAGAAAACACAGTTTCTCTTGGAAATGGAAAAAATATTCAATATTTTCAGCAAACATTGGTGCATGCTGTAGTTACTTTTTACGTCAGAAATTGAACAAAGATAAAAAATAAAAACATTATTGTGGCACTGTGCAAAAGTTTGGGCACCCTACATAATCAGTACTTAATAACACCTCCTCTGGCAGATATCACAGCTTGCAAACTCTTTTTATAGCCAGATAAAAGTCTTTCAATTCTTGTACTTGGGATTTTCTTCTATTCTTCCTTGCAAAAAGCTTCTAGTTCTGTAATATTCATTCAGTCGTAATAAAGGGGACTGTGATGGCCTTTCCAAAACATTCAGTTTGCATCTCTTGAGGTATTCCATAGTGGATTTCGAGGTATGTTTAGGATCATTGTCCTGTTGTAGAAGCCATCCTCTTTTCAGCTTCAGCTTTTTTTTTTTACAGATGGTGTGATGTTTGCTTCCAGAATTTTCTGGTATTTAATCGAATCCATTCTTCCCTCCACCTGTGCAATGTTTCCTGTGCCACTGGCTGCAACACAACCCCAAAGCATGATAGATCCACSMSCATGCTTAATAGTTGGCAAGGTGTTCTTTTCATGAAATGCTGCTTTTTCTCCAAACATGCCTTTGCTGAATGTGGCCAAAGGGTTCAATTTAAATGTTCTGATGTTGGATTTTATGATGGGGGATGCATCATAAAATCCAAAAAAAATAAAGGTTTTCTTTTGCTGACTCTTCCATGAAGGTCTTGTACAATGGTGCCACCACTCCCAAGTCTGCTAAATCTTCCTGCAGGGTTTATGCAGTCAAATGGGGGTTTTGATTTGTCTTTCTGACCAGCATACGTGCAGTTCTCTCCGGGAGTTTTCTAGGTCTTCTAGATCTCATCTTGACCTCCACAGTTCCCCTGAACTGCCATCTCGTAATTACATTTCTCACTGTGGAAACTGCAAGCTGACAACGCTTTGCTATCTTCTTGTAGCCTTCTCCTGCATTGTGGGCATAAATAACTTTCATTTTTTAGAGTCTTACACAGCTGCTTAGCGGAACCCATGGTTGTTGAGTGTCCGCAAGTGTGTGCACAAGGTTTGGGGAGTCAAAGTATTTGTAAAGCTTTTAAATTGGCATTTACTAATGACAGCTGTTTCCATGCATCAGATCTAATGAGCTGAATAAGGTCTGAAACCTTGTAAAAAGAATCTGAGACTCTGGTACTCTTAGAGTGCCCAAACTTTTGCACAGTGCCGTAATACATTTTTTTGTTCAATTTATGGCATTAGAAGTCAATATGCATCAATGTTTTCTGAAAATATTGTGCATTTTTTCCATTTYCAAGAGRGASTGTRTTAACATMTTTTCRATWAAAAAATCACCAAAATCTGTTATTTATCAAGGGGTGCCCAAAGTTTTGCATAAGACTGTACAGTATCTGATGTTCGCTCATCCATGTCTTTATGGACCTTTCTTTGTGCACTGGTGCATAGTCATGTTGGAACTAGTGTGAGGTTGTTTTTCAGGAGTTGAACTCTGTCCCTTAGCGCCAGTGAAAGGAACTCTTAATGCTTTAGCATACCAAGACATTTTGAACAATTTCATTCTTCCAATTTTGTGGGAACAGTCTGGGGATGGCTACTTCCTGTTTCAACATGACACAGTTTTTATGATTAGTGTTTATGACTGTTTCTAGAAGCTACAAATCTACAGTATACAGGTGAAATAAATAATTGAAGAAAGTGTGGATCTGCTATCTTTGGGAAGTGCAAATGTTTCAGGTATCCTTGTGGGAAACACATCCACTTATGACTCACTATCAGCCAGAGCAACAGATAGGTTAATAAGTGCAGAAAACAGAGGTAGAGCATGAGGATGAATCAGGCAGAAATAGGCACAGGAGAACAGCAGCAGAAGTGTGTTCAGATCTGGCACTGGCATCAAATCAGGGAACAAAAAGAAACACCATCCTATAAGGGAGGGACCTTTCATGTTATCTAGTGTGTATAACAGCATTAACATTTCCTTTATGCTCATAAATCTCCAGAACTGAATCTTTACCTAAGAGGAAGAGAAAGTGCCAGTACAAGTATTGTAAATACAGGTAGTCCCCAACTTACGAACATTCGAGTTATGAATTTTCGCAGATACGAACGGACTGCTGAAGTAGCTCACATGTATTGTACAAAAATAGACACTGCAGTGCACCAGATACCAATATTTACAATTATATACAATATTCTCAGTGTGTAAATGAATTCCAATTCAAATACAAATTTTATTTGTCACGTACACAGTCATACACAGTACAATATGCAGTGAAATGCTTATATGACTGCTTGTGACCTTAAAATCTAAATTATCAATAAGAAATAAATTAGCGAATGGAATAAGTATAAAATATAGAAAAAACTTAGCTGTATGTGTAAGGTATAAAATGTCTAAAGTCCGGTATGTTGTACAGTCAGCCTCACCGGTTAATTACTCCAGGAGCAAATTGATAGAAAATGGCTGTATTATAAAGCTGTCCTGATGGTGAATAATCCTAATTTCACAAAATCCTTGACAAAACAGGTTCACAGTCCAAGACAGTGGAATATATTGACATAATGGGGTCTGTGATTCTGCTCGCAAATTTAATATGTAGTCAAAGTAAAGTCAACATCCGTGAGATACTCTACTGTTGGGGGTGATTCTTTTCAAAGGTAAAGTGATTTTATTTTTACTTTATTTTTCATTAATCATTTTTGTATGAATATTTTGTGGTACGAATCATTGGAGTTTCCATTATTTCTTATGGACAAATTAACAAAATGTAATCCAGGATTTCCCTCGTTCGTAAGTATGCGTAGCAAATAGCAGAAAATGATAAGGACAGAGTCACATTAGCAACATGATCTAGCATGATCATACAGTATGAACATAGACCTTTTCATACTGCTGCATTTTCAGCCTTGATGGGTCACTGCTTGTTCTCCATCATGGAAAGATAAGTCAATTGGGGTTTATCAAATTGTGTTTATAATGTTAAGATTCCTTGTTGCTACACTAACAGATAATAACTAATAATTAACAGAAAAAAGATATTAATATTCAAATATATATTCACAATATAAAGAATAACATTTTGTATATTACAATATATAGAAAAATACATAAGGAAATGCCACTTTTCATATATTGAGAAATATATTATTAATATATGCAAATGTATATCTGAATGTACCTAATTTTATATTCAACAATATACTTCATAATATATTGAATTTGATTGAATATATCCATTTCTATATATATATTTTTTTACAATATGCTTATATGTTAATGTAGTTCTAACTAAATGGACTTTATAGGTATTAATCAGAGCAAACCGACAAAGTTAACGCGTATGTATAATACGACAAATAAACATGTGTGTGTAATTATTACAAATTCATAAAGTTTCAATAAAAAAAATATAAATATAATGATTTCTGTTTTCATTTCAATATATCCATACATGGTCCATTCATCTACTGCAATATATAAGCACTAGTTTCCTATATATAGAAATGCATTATTTAATATATTGCATTATACACTGCAAGGGAACACTAAAATAACATGTTCTAGATCTGAATGAATGAAATATTGTTATTAAATACTTTGTTTTCATAGTTGAATGTGCGGACAACAAAATCACAAAAAATTATCAATGAAAATCATATTTATTAACCTATGGAGGTCTGGTTTTGGAGTCACACTCCTTTATTGGGGGAAGTGGAAAAACACACTACAGGCTGATCCAAGTTTGATGTAATGTCCTTAAAACAAGTCAAAATGAGGCTCAGTAGTGAGTGTGGCCTCCACGTGCCTGTATGATCTCCCTACAATGCCTGGGCATGCTCCTGATGAGGTGGTGGATGGTCTCCTGAGAGATCTCCTCCCAGACCTGGACTAAAGCATCCGCCAATTCCTGGACAGTCTGTGGTGCAACATGGCGTTGATGGATGGAGCGAAAGATGATGTCCCAATTGGATTCAGGTCTGGGAAAAGGGCAGACCAGTCCATAGCATCAATGCCTTTGTCTTGCCGGAACTGCTGACACACTACAGCCACATGAGGTCTAGCATTGTATTGCATTAGGATCAACCCAAGGCCAACCGCACCGACATATGGTCTCACAAGGGGTCAGAGGATCTCATCTCTGTACCTAATGGCAGTCAGGCTACCTCTGGCGAGCACATGGCGGGCTGTGTGGCCCTCCAAAGAACTGCCCACTGCCAATTTGGTCATGCGGGAGGATGTTGCAGGCAGCAGAACGTTCTCCCGGGCGTCTCCAGACTCATGTCTGTCACAAGTGCTCAGTGTGAACCTGCTTTCATTTGTGAAGAGCACAGGGCACCAGTGCCAAATTTGCCAATCTTGGTGTTCTCTGGCAAATGCCAAACATCCTGCACGGCGTTGGCTGTAAGCACAGCCCCAACCTATGGACATCGGGCCCACATACCACCCTCATGGAGTCTGTTTCTGGCCATTTAAGCCCAATGCCCAATTACTTAACTGGAATTTGCACATTTGTGGCCAGCTGGAAGTCATTTTGCAGGGCTCTGGCAGTGCTCCTCCTGTTCCTCCTTGCACAAAGGCAGGGGTAGCGGTCTTGCTGCTGGATTGTTGCCCTCCTACGGCCTCCTCCATGCTTCCATGCTCTGGACACTACGTATGCTGACAGACACAGCAAACCTTCTTGCCACAGCTTGCACTGATGTGCCATCCTGGATGAGATGCACTACCTGAGTCATGTACCACTAGAGTGAAAGCACTGCCTGCATTCAAAATGACCAAAACATCAGCCAGAAAGCATAGGAACTGAGAAGTGGTCTGTGTTCACCACCTGCAGAACCACTCCTTTATTGGGGGTCACTTGCTAATGGCCTATAATTTCCACCTGTTGTCTATTCCATTTGCACAACAGCATGTGAAATTGATTGTCAATTAGTGTTGCTTCCTAAGTGGGCAGTTTGATTTCACAGAAGTGTGATTGACTTGGAGTTACATTGTGTTGTTCAAGTGTTCCCTTTATTTTTTTGAGCAGTGTATTTTACAATATATTGCCATATTTTTCCCATAAGGGAAAAGCCAAACATTATGGAATGCCTCAAAGTTCAGTTAGGCACTTATTTTGGTCTTATTTTGTGTGCTTTGTGTAGTGAAAGCACAGCAGTGTTAGTGTCCCACTTTGCAAATCTTTGCACATAGCCTTTTTTTTAAAATCAGAGTTTTACATTCTGACAGCATATGTATAAAAATGAACAAAAGTATGATTTTTATGAATGAAAATTGAATGAATGAAAATTTCTCTAAAAAGTATTAACAGTCTAAAAATAATTTTTATCCTTAGCACATACATTTGCCATCACACTGCACAAGCACAAGATATAATTAGGAGGGTTGAACATTAGAAATATTTCTAATGTGATTTATGGATTTGTGTAAGCCTTGCAGCTTCAGTGCAAGGCATAAACAAATGCATAAATCACATTCAAAATATTAACTTGTATACCATTTTACCATTTATTTTGAACGTACATGATCAACCAAATGCAGCTTGGTTGATCATGTGCTTTCATGGTAATGGGTACATTTTTATTTTAAGGAAAAATATTATTTTAAGTGGATCATGGATGAGAACATTAATCATTATAATTTACTAGTACCAGCAGCTAACATTCTAAATTACTTAACTGGAATTTGGCATATAGTGTTTCTAAAGATCACATAGCAGTCTGAGAAAGAGTCAGAATTTAGAATTCAGTCATTCAGCGCCAGTCATGGCCAGTCATGGACATTTGCTAAATAGATATAGTTCAAATACTACTGGATTTAGGGGAAACATCTGTGTAATTATTAAATACTTGCTTGGCATGAGACATGAACGAATTAACCACCTGAAATTATAATTCTGTTTAGCAGTGTTTGACATGAGGTGGCTGGTCAGACCATTGGGCCTTTGGCTTGTATGTGTTTGTTTATGGGAGCAGCTGGGATACACCTGAGCTGTCTCTGTTTAAACTGATCTGAATGACAAAAGGGATTTTATGTTTGTTTATGCCGAACTGTGTGTGTGTGTGTGTGTGTGTGTGTGTGTGTGTGTGTGTGTGTGTGTGYGTGTGTGTGTGTGTGTGTTCACGCGCACTTTGAGACTGTCATCCCTGTTATTGGGTTTTAGTTGATGAGAGCAGCAGGTCCTCATATGAGCAGATGTGGATGTGACATACTGTAGAAGAGACAAAGGGCAGCAAGTCAAACGAAGACTTACCTTATGGACTTCTCTTAAAGAACATAGACATATCTAAACTGTTTTTTATTGCCACGTATTTTTTAAAATATATAATATTATGTGATGAGAAAAGTTCTAAATTATAGAATATTCATATTAAGTGACATTTTGTCATGTAAGTATGTCTGACTTGATGATATTTGGGTCCAACATGTAAAAAGAAAGGTTAGTATAAAGAGTAGTAATACATGAGCAATGATTATGTTCGAGGACAAGAAATCCATCCAGTGTTTACAGATAAAGGGCATTGGGTTCTCACAGTCATATGGTATGATGAAAACATCAAGCATCAAATGACAGTCTTCAAGTGTGTAGATTAAATTGTATCAGTAAAATCAGTTTTAGCAGAAAGATTTCCATTTATCAATGGATGTTTCCTGATATGATCTGTTAGATAATGTTGCTGAGACTCAAATATGCGACACTGTTGGGCTCAAATATTTAAAAAAAAATGAAATGCTATACTTCCTAGCAACATGGGGAGGAAGCAGCTCTCAGCTTTTGAAGTGAGTTGTACTGATGTTGATCTCACTGTCTTAATGGAAAGCCATGATATAATGGCTGCTGAATAGTTTGGTGGCATAGAGACTAGTCCGATATTAAAAGTTTAGCTTTATATGATGTGAGCAAAATTTGTGTTTAGTGAAATAAATTAATTTATTGCTTCATTAATCAGCAAATGACTTCATTGTTTACTTAATGTGGTTTCTAATATTTACATTAGAAAAAAAAAAGTTATTCAAATACATATTTCACATTTATCATTTTGGTTAGACAAGATTATACTGTAGTGTACTTGCAAACCAAAAATTGGTTACAGGGTAGTACATCATCTGCTGGTGAGTTATTAGCTTAAAGTAATTGCCAGAATCCAGTGTTTGATTGTTGTGCCATCTTTGTGTTAACATGAGAAGTTGTAGAATTTGAAAGTACACTTGTTTTTTGCTTTATAAATTAACTTTCAATAACATTAAACCAGCTAATTCATCACCATTGAGTGCATTAGGTACAATAGATACTCTTATTTCTATTGGTCTACAATGTACTCACAATTTGACGTTTTTAACTCCGGATCCGAGCTGGCCACGTGAGATCCTGAGGGAGAACAAAGGACGAGACGCAAACGACGGTCCCGAGGGAAACGAGTCGGTGTCAGGAACAGGCTGAGAGCTCATGCACACCGCACACCTCTGCCTAGCATCCTGCCCGCCAATGTCCAGTCCCTGGAGAACAAACTCGATGACCTCAGGGCCAGGGTAAAGTTCCAGAGAGACATTCGAGACTGCAATATTCTCTGCTTCACCGAGACATGGTTGAACCCAGCAGCCATCCAGCCGGTCGAGTTCTTCTCGGTTCACTGCATGGACAGGACACGGGACTCGGGGAAGACAAGGGGAGGCGGCGTGTGCTTAATGGTGAACAGCAGCTGGTGCAGCAGTGCGAGCGTTGTTCCTCTTACACGCTCCTGTACACCCAACCTGGAACTATTGACTACCAAATGTCATCCTTTTTTTCTTCCTCGGGAGTTTACATCGGTCATAATCAGCGCCGTTTACATTCCACCACAAGCGGACACAGACACTGCCTTATGCAAGCTGCATGAGGCACTCATACAGCACCAGACTCAACACTGTGACGCTGCGCTTATTGTGGCAGGGGACTTTAACAACCTCAAACAAGCAGCGCCGAACTTCTATCAACATATCACCTGCCCAACCAGGGGTGAAAGGACATTGGACCACTGTTACACAACAATTAAGGACGGCTACAAGGCACAATCTCATCCACCGTTTGGATAATCTGACCATGCCGCCATCTTCCTCATGCCAAAATACAAACAAAGGTTTAAACAGGAAGTTCCAGTTCAGAGGGAGGTCACGCACTGGACGGACCAATCGGTGGCCGCAATACAGGACGCACTTGATGACGCAGACTGGGACATGTTCTGAAACAGCTCCGATGATGTCAGCGTGTTTACGGAAGTGGTTGTGGGATTCGTCGGGAAACTAGCGGATGATACCGTACAGAAAACGAACATCAGAACGTTTCCCAATTAGAAGCTGTGGGTGGATAAAACCATCCGTGACGCTCTGAGATCTCGCACCGCTACCTACAACGCGGGACTTGCGTCGGCGGACATGGACCCGTACAAGGCTGCGTCATACAACGTCAGGAAGGTGGGAGGAAACTAGAGTCACAACTCCAACAGAGTGACTCTAGGAGCCTGTGGCAGGGACTAAGAACAGTAACGGACTACAAAGCACCAACATCCAGTATGATGAACGCGGACATGACTCTGGCAGACGAGCTGAACACCTTTTATGCTTGTTTCGAGGCTGCAGCTAAAGGCACTAGCATTGCTAATGCTAGCAGTGCTAACGGCTGCAGACAGGAAGTCACTGCCAGCACCGGAAACGTGTTTATCATCTCCGAGCATGCCGTGAGGAGAGCCTTCAGGAGAGTGAACACCAGGAAAGCAGCAGGACCAGATGGCATCTCAGGTAGAGTCCTCAGAGCCTGTGCAGACCAGCTAGCACCTGTGTTCACAGAGATATTCAACCTCTCYTTATCTCAGTCGGTGATCCCTACATGCTTCAAAGAGTCCATTATTGTACCTGTTCCGAAGAAACCACATCCTGCTTCCCTCAATGACTATCGACCTGTAGCCCTCACATTAGTGGTGTTGAAGTGCTTTGAACGGCTGGTCAGAGACTTCATCATCTCTTCACTACCGGACACACTAGATTCCCTACAGTTTGCCTACCATTCAAACCGCTCTACAGATGACTCTATCTCTCATCTACTCCATACTGCTCTCACTCATCTGGACTCTAGAAGGGGGAATTATGTTAAAATTCTCTTCATCGACTACAGCACAGTATTTAACACCATAATTCCCTCCACACTCACCACCAAGCTGGAGCACCTGGGTCTCAGCTCATCTGTGTCAGTGGATTTCCAATTTCTTAACTGGGAGACCACAGGCAGTAAGGATGAACATGTCTCAGCCTCCATCACTCTCAGCACTGGAGCCCCCCAGGGTTGTGTTCTGATCCCTCTACTGTACTCACTGCACCCGCATAACTGCGTAGCCTCTACCAACTCCACCACCATCATCAAGTTTGCTGACGACACCATCGTGGTGGGCCTGATCACTGACAACGATGAGACGGCCTACCTGAAGGAGATTGGAAATCTGGAAAACTGTTGCCAGAGGAACAACCTCCTTCTAAACGTCAGCAAGACAAAGGAGTTGATAGTGGACTTTAGTGCAAAGCAGAAGAGGAACTAGCAGACCCCTTTCATCAACAAGAGCCCAGTGGAGAGAGTGGACAGCTTCTGCTACATTGGTGTACTGTACACATCACGCAGGACCTGTCATGGTCCTGTCACATCAACACCGTGGTGAAAAAGGCCTGACAGCGTCTCTACCACCTCAGACGCCTGAGAGACTTGAGACTGCCCTCTAAGGTGCTTAGGAACTTCTACTCTTGCACCATAGAGAGCATCCTGACGGGAAACATAACAACCTGGTTCGGGAACAGCACCATGCAGGACAGACAAACTCTTCAGAGGGTGGTGCGATCAGCTGAGCGTATCATCCACACCGAGCTCCCTGACCTGCACTCAATCTACAGCAAGCGGTACTGGACCAAGGCCATTATGATTATGAAGGACCTCAGCCACCCCAGCAATGGACTGTTCTCTCTGTTGAGRTCAGGMAAGCRATTCCGCTCCCTGAAGGCCAACACAGAGAGACTGAGGAGGAGCTTCTTCCTGCAGGCGATACAGTCTCTTAATCAGTACACCACACAGTACTGATCCCTTTTGCACATCTACACATGTTTCTGCACTCACTCTTGACATTCTGGACATTCACTGACACTAGTGGTCACTGCACACCTGCATACTCATGGACATTATGCACATAAGACACTTTAAATATGCACCAAAGCCACTTTAATGACACTTTACTGCATATTTGCACACCCATGGACAATCCGTTCTTTATGTTCATTCCATTCCCACAATTCTATATTTTCTATTGTACAGCTAGGTTTTTCTCATTTTCTTATATTTTTCTTATATCTTCCTATAGTGTATATTTTGTATTTTGTATCACACAGATATTTTATATTTTATTTTATTCTTTCTTAGTTATATTTGTTCTTTCTTAGTTAAATTTACTTATATATTTCTCAAATTTACTTTTTTAATATTTATTTATTATATAGATATTCTTTCTTAGATAAGTAACCTTTTTTGTATTATTCCTATTAATAGTTTTGTTTTAAGGTCAGGGCAGTTGCCTAAGCATTTGACTGCATATCGTACTGTGTATGACTGTGTATGTGACAAATAAAATTTGAATTTGAATAGTTGAAATCCACAATTATCTATGTCATCCAAGGTTTGTGAGGTATTAATATTGTTGGATTGAAAGCATTAATACACATATATGTGGCTGTTTTACTGCTGTTCAAACATAATTTAGATGAAAACTAACCAGCAGGTGTGAGTCACATGATCTGTGTTATATACTTAAACAGTATTAACATTACTGAAATTATAATATAATTCAAATTTTCACTTTAATTGTAAATACATGGAAATACTGTATGATTCGAACATGACATGTTGCATGTCTAAAAGTAGCATTGATTGTCACCTTGGTAGCTGCATTGGTCAATAAAAGTGGACTTATGGAAATAATATACAAAACTGGTTACCTTCAGAAAATAAGTATACATGTAAATATTGATTGTTATGAGGTTGTGAGAACCTTATTGCTTCAATGTTAATTGTTCTAATTTATAAATCTAACTTGGAACCAATGGTTTTGCTTTCCAATGTTGGCAATATCTAATGTTGCTACAATGTTAATTTTTCAGTGGTCATATGGCCAGTCTTGTTCTGACCTTGTAATATAACCTTTGACAGGGGAACTAATGCTGCTACAACATTGATACAATGGATATGTTCTGCTGGGTAGAGAATACTATGTATTTATGTGTTTAGTACAGCCTTAAAGACCCTATAATTTCCTTTTTGATCCCAACATTGATCTGGTTTGGAATCAAGTTCAGAAATGTGGGAAAGCCTTATAACCCATCAGTTCAAAATTTACTAAAAAGTGTTTTGTAGGGTTGAGATCTGACAACTGCAAGAGTCTTCATGTGTTTTTTATGGTTGGACAATTTACCATACAGAAAGAGCGTACTCCCATCATGATAGAAAATTCATTATTGAATAAAAGATGATCAATCATTTTCTGAATTGTTGGGACCCTTTGCTCCAAGTAACACAGTCCCTCTGGATACCTTGATTCTAGAGGTCAAATATTTAGCCCTTCTCGTGGTATAGACAAATTATTTGTCTTTTGTTTGTGGTAAAATGTACATAAAAAAATAGTTCCCCCTTAAAGGTATCTTGTGCACAAAACTTTGGTTTTAGCCAAACTTTGGTTTTAGCCAAACTTCCATTTAGAAGCTTTTTAAAACTGGCTGTTCAGCACACTTATTGATGTTTCCTCAGTCATAATATTATCTGCGATAAATGTGCTATTATCACACACAGCCGGGTAACCACACTGCGATTATGGGAAGCAATTAAGGTCAAAATTGATCAAATAATTAATTACTGTTAAAAAACTAGTAACATATTAATATTTATAGATTAATCACATGCATTAACATTGACAACCATAAATCAAACCAATTTAAAAACATATTACTATACATAATTATTTCAATTTATTTTTTAATTTACAGTATTCCAATTACTTACAATTTATTTCAGCATTTTACACTGTAGAAATCAATAGGTCCTTTGCAAAGGTGGTATTGTCCTCAGAGTATAGGTTGGGGAAAAAAAATCATGTTTATGATTTTGCTTTTCAGAGGTGTTATTAATAAAGAGGTGTAAATAATGAAGTATAACTAATTTGATACTGTATTTAAGTATTTTTGTATGTAGCTACTTTACTTGAGTATTCTTTGTGATATGTTTTACTTCTAGTGGCATGGACATCCAAACTATAAAATCTGACAAATGTGTGTGGCAAGGGGACACACTTGCTGCAAGGGGACACCTCTTGCCAGAGCAATTGATGAGGCAGCCCCCTGGACACAGTAAGTGAAGTCTTTCCAGCCCTGGAGCTGTAAATGGCAGAGGACAGAAAGCTTCGAGGACAACTCAGTGCATAGTCGAGAATGGAACTTTTGGAAGATCGGGTGAGGATGCAGAATAGCCCAGGGGCAAAGTTTAGCAAGATGGGGAGGCTGACAAAGGCTGCAAATCTCCAATTCTTTTCAGAGATGTAATGGCCATGAGAAAAAACATCTCAGAAGCCTGACAGGCGCTGACTCTAGTGGTTCAAAAGGGGTGTCAACCAACCCCTCTAGCACAATAGCTAGATCCCAAGAAGGGACTGTAGCTCTAGTGGGCTTCAACAGTTTAGCTCCACAAATAAAGCGGGCAACTAAAGGGTGTTTTCCCACAGAAACCCTATTAGTCAGAACATGCCAAGCCGAAATAGCGGCGTTCTGAGAGTACTAGGGCATAAGCCAGAGGTCAGTTTTTACTGTAGAAACTCCAGCACTGAAACAATTTGGCAGGGGACTGGGTCTATATGTTTTACTACGCACCAATTTTCAAATACACTCCATTTGAGGACATAAGTTCTTCTAGTGGAGGGAGCCCTAACACTTAGTATAGTTTCAATTACACTGGCTGGAAGACCAGTCTCTCTTAATTGGTCCCCCTCAGGGGCCAAACATGAAGGTTGAAAAGCTCGGGCCGGTAATGAAATATTGTCCCCTGCGCCTGAGACAGAAGATCCCTCCTCACTGGAATCACTCACGGTGAGCCCTTGAGGAGAGATATTAGATCTGAAAATCACACTCTGGTCTGCCAACGGGGTACTACCAATAAGAGGTGCAAGCCCTGTTGACGGACCTTCGCCAGGACTCCCGGGAGCAGAGCTTTGGGAGAAAATATATAGGAAATGGTAGCCTCTCAACTGCTGGAGGAAATATTTCAGGGACAGAAATAGAGCCATCATTTTGAGGCAATTGATGTGCCATGCGAGAAGATGACCTCTCCAGATCCCTTGGGCTGGACGGCCATCTAAGTCTGTTTTCAACATGGACCCAGAGTCAAAAACCGGGGTCTAAACCATAGAAAGGGTATGAAGCTCTCGGCACGTAACCCTTATTTGCCTCTAGGGATTGGCCCTTGGATGAAATCCCCTGGCTCTTAGCCACAACTGAAACGATCTCATGTGCAGAAGGTCCAAGGCTATCACCGTGGATGCAGCTGCCATGAGACCTCACACTCTCTGAAAGTAGTGAAAAGTTACTTTCTGGCCTAGTGTAATACTCCTTTAGGGTATTCAGAATGGATTCAACACGCGCAGGAGACAGCTGTGTCCGCATTGCGGTCAAATCCCATGTGACCCCCAAATAGGTGGTACTTTGAGCAGGAAAGAGAAGGCTTTTCGTGGTGTTGAGTCTCAATCCTAAAAGGTCGAGATGAGCAAGAACGACATCTCGATGTCGAAGCGCTAGCTCGAGACTGAGCCAGAATCAGTCAGTCGTCTATGAAATTCAAGATACAGATACTCAGGAATCATTAAGGAGTCAGGGCTGCATCCATGCATTTTGTAAATGTTCGGGGTGACAGGGCTAGGCCAAATGGCAGGACCTGATGCTGGTAAGCTTCACCCCTGAAAGCGAACCTCAGGAACTTCCTGTGATGTGGCAATATTTCTATATGAAAATATGCATCCTTCAGGTTGATTGCCACAAACCAATCCTCTGGTTGGACTTGAGAAACAATCATTTTGACTGTCAACATTTTTAACTTGTATTTTTTGAGATAGCGGTCCAAAATTGGATACAACCCTCCTCTTTCTTGGGAACCAAGAAGTAGCGACTGTAATAGTCTGACTCTCTGTCTGGGAGGGGAACATGTTCTATGGCCCCTTTCCCCAGCAATGTCTGTAATTCCGGAATCAACAGAGGTGCTCGTTCCGGTTTCACAGAAGTGGAGATCAAGCCGGAGGACGATGAGCAAACTGAATCCTGTAGCCACTCTCTACAGTGCTTTGTACCCAAGGAGACATGCCTGTCAGTAGCTTCCACGCTGCCAGTTACTCCAAAAAAGGCAGAAGTTTTGTCACTTCGGCTAGATAGGGGGGTGTTAGACGTTTGGCATCCTGAAACATGGCAGGAGGCAACCAAACACCTAACATTTTGTCGGAGACCGCTGTTCCACGAAACACCAGTGGTGGAAGGAGACTTTATTCCGTGATAGAATTCTATGCACCCCTGTTTAGACATCCCCATGATCCTGGACGCATAAGCTTCAGTACATTTTACTGGAGATATTACTCCTCAAGTCTGATCTCCTTGAGGTGGATTGCAAAGCACGGCAAGCCCCACCCCAATCTCTACAAGGGGGTGGATGGCTCGCAACACTCTCTTTCTATGTCTCACGCCTTGTGGAAACCAGACCTGGTTGGGACTGGGTGGCCGATGATCCCAACTGTTGAGCACGGCGTGGAAGAAACCTCACAAAGACTTCTTCATGAAGTTTCGCCTCCCGAAACCTATTGATGACGGTACGAACGGCATCACCAAACAGGCCGGAAGGCAAGATGGGGGCATCAAGGAGGAAAGCACGATCCTTTTCCTTGATGCCTATAAGATTAAGTCACAGATGTCTCTCCGTAGACACCGTGGCAGCCATAGAGCGGCCGATAGCGCGGGCCGTCTGCTTGGTTGTGCGGAGGGACAGATCTTTGGCTCGGCGTAACTCGTAAAAACATCCTTTCATCGATGACCCCGGCGGTGCTCAAGCCATTCAGCAGGTCAGCCTGATAGGCCTGCAAAACCGCCATGGTGTGCAGAGCAGCATAAGCCTGACCCGCTGCCTGAAAAGCTTTCCCCACCAGCGAAGATGTAAGTATACACAGCTTTTTCAGGGAGTATGACGTCCCAGGAGAGAGATAGGCCGCAAGCATCTCTTTTATCTTTTATCTGGGGCATTATCTATAGATCTATGTCGCTGACACAAAAACACGGGATGAGTAGGGCATCTTCCATGAATGAGATAGCTCATCATGGAGATTGTCAAAAAAGGGGAGAGAGTGTCATTGAGACCCCTCCCCCTTGGCCACCCGACAGAAACCTGTCGTCTAATTTTGAGCACTTGGGGGACTCCTGCTTCCAGTCAAGGTGTAAGCGTTCAACAGCGCATGTTACAACCTCTAATAACTCCTGATATGCTCTATAGAGGAGCGCTCTGAAGTGACTGTTTCCATCTTCGCCGAGGCGAGAGAGGAAATCTCATCTGCCCCCTCACAAAAAGTGCCGAAGTGCGCTTGAGAAGCGCTCATGATCCGGCGAGAGAAAAGGAGAATTCCATCTCATCCGCTTCCGCTAGATCAGCACGCGAACCAGGAATGCGCTGCGGCTCATGGTTCAGTTTTAAAGAAGGCAAGCCGAGTACGAAGGACTTTAATAGGGAGGAGATCGCAATGCTCACATCCTCCCTCAAGCCCACGGGTAGCGTGTTCTTCCCCCAAACACTCAAAACAGAAAGCGTGGAGTTCCCTTTCAAAAGCTACAGTACACTCAATGCTGCGTGAAAACGCTATGTGTAAGCGTAATCCGCTGACCGGTTGTTGAAGCATGTGTGTCAAACACCCAAAAAACTTGGCTTATAAAACCTTGGTCAGGTGACATCATCTGAACAGGTATACCTGGAGGTTATAAATAGGTCTGAACCGGAAACATCCTCAGGTCTTTTGTCTTAGAGGCTGCATTGTGTTTGCGTGTGTGTGTGTCGATACTATGCGGCAGTTAAAAAGGAATGAAAGAAAGCAAAACTAAATAATGGCTGAGTTAAGGAAGAGATGTTTACCTCTGTGCGAGAGACTTCTCTTCGATGACAATTGTCATGCTTTTGGTTTTAAGTGTTTGGGTGAAGAGCACGCTATCCGCGGACTTGTGGGACAATGGGAGCACTGCGATCTGCTTCCGATCAAAGATCTTCATGCGAGCCATGCTTCACTCTTGGTATAAAAAAGCCAGTGAGTTATGGTGTGTTTTTCCTAATCTTTTCCTTTAAATCTCTGTTTCTTTATGATGAGGCACACACACAAGAGACCAGTTCATCTGAGCCAATCAGCGTCCACAAACTCTGGTCATGTGACCTCCCCCTCCCTCACAGATTTTAGTTTTGGTGAAGTGGGACCCAGAGACTGACACAAACGCTGCCGCTAAATAGTTGTATATGGACTGTTTGTTTACAAATCGCCCTTTGGATCAAGTGTAACAGACATAGGCCTGTTAGCGTGTTCTGCTCTACTTACCACAAGGGGGCCCTAGAGTGCTTGTGCACTGGGTTTAGAATTAGGCCATGTAGTAGAAGAAGTGAGATCTGTTTGGGCAGAGAAAAGCATGGCTTTCCTCCTGCGTCGCCAAATTGAAGCTGTCCTGATTGAGAAACTTTTGTTTCCTGCCCAGTCAAAGTAAGATTCTTCTGAATAATTTTTCTCAAAGCATTTTAGGTTTGTTTCTCTGTCAGTATCTATGATATTCATTACAACTGTGTTTGTGTTTACTTTACGGCTATGTTTTGCTAACATTAGATTATCCTTCGTATTTATAGAAAAAAGGACTCCTTGATGTATATTATTGACTGCTTTCTGGGTTTTCCGTGATATGAGAGAATCAATTGGATTTCTATTCATGAACTTTGCTGACATCGCTTGTGAGTCCTAATGGATTTATTGCACAAGGATTAAGAACAAACTTTGGTGTGGATATTGGATAGACTATCTTTTGGATCTATTCTTCTCATATATTTCTAGGCATGTCAAGATTACAAGAATCACCTTTCATTCATCAATGGACTTTTTCAAGGTTTCTTGCAAACCTTAATGCATATGTTGTCTGAATTGTGTTTATTATTTTTTTCAAAGATTTGTTATTTGCTTGTTTGTTAATTATTTTTTTTCTTTTTTCTTCTCTTGTGAGCTGACTGTTACTTATATACACTCACCTAAAGGATTAATAGGAACACCATACTCATACGGCGTTTGACCCCCTTTCGACTTCAGAACTGCCTTAATTCCACATGACATAAACTATGTTTACACTGTCAGTTAAATGTGACCCAATTCCGATTTTTTGCTCATATCTGACACATTTCGGATATTTTCAATGTCCATGTCCGGGGAAAAAAACGCATGCATTCCGATATTTCAAGATCAGTTTCAGGCCTCCTTCATATGTGGAAATAAATCAGATATAAATCAGATATGTGCTAATGTGATTGTCGTGTAAACAGACAGATCAGATTTTCTGAGGCATTGCGTTCTGTATGTCATTAAAACTGCGACTTCTTTGCGGTTTCGCGGTTTAATGACGTAATCAGGCACACCGACGCGCTGCTCATCCCAAACAGATGCGCCAGTGTGCGGTAGCCCGCACCAGTTGCAAGCCACCATAGAGCGACCCCGACAAGTCTCGCACCCAGACATTCCTCTGAATGGTTGAGGACACAATAAATGAAGCATACGCACAGGCTGCAATTATGGCCCTTTTCCTCCTTCTCCGTTTCGCGAACTTTGCATATATTGCAGAGCTAGCATCAAGCATATTTTGCTTTCGTCCATCTTGGCTAGTGTGTAGTGCAAGAACCTCCTTTTAAGTATGCACAATGTTTCAGACGGTATGGCAAATGTAAACACTTGAATCGGATATGGGTCATAGTTGAAAGAACGTGTAAACAGACGGTCAGAAAAATCAGAAATAGGCAACAACAGAATTGGGCATCGAGACCTGCAGTGTAAATGGGGCTATAGATTCAACAAGGTCATGAAAGCATTCTTTAGAAACGTTGGCCCATATTGATAGGATAGCATCTTGCAGTTGATGGAGATTTGTGTAATGCACATCCAGGGCACGAAGCTCCCGTTCCACCACATCCAAAAAATGCTCTATTGGGTTGAGATCCGGTGACTGTGGGGGCCATTTTAGTACAGTGACTTTATACTTTGCTGCATACCTTGGTTGTAACGAGTGGTTATTTCAGTCAAAGTTGCTCTTCTATCAGCTTGAATCAGTCGGTCCATTCTTCTCTGACGTCTAGCATCAACAAGGCATTTTTGCCCACAGAACTTCCGCATAGTGGATGTTTTTCCCTTTTCACACCATTCTTTGTAACCCTAGAAATAGTTGTGTGTGAAAATCCCAATACCTGAGCAGATTGTGAAATACTCAGACCGGCCCATCTGGCACCAACAACCATGCCACGCTCAAAATTGCTTAAATCACCTTTCTTTCCCATTCTGACATTCAGTTTGGAGTTCAGGAGATAGTCTTGACCAGGACCACACACATAAATGCATTGAAGCAACTGCCATGTGATTGGTTGATTAGATAATTGCATTGAGAAATTGAACAGGTATTCCTAATAATCCTTTAGGTGAGTGTATATATAAACGATAGTCAAACGAGCAAAAGATCAAATCAACCGTGTAGTCAATCCATACAAAGATTTACAAAGACAACAAAATACTACTACAAAGACTACCACATTCACACTTTCTTTCTCTCTGGCACAACACCCAAAACAAACAAACGACGGAAGATACAACAGTCAATCAAAATCTCAAATTTAGCACACAACAGATCAAATTTACCAAGGCTCAAAATGGCAAAAGTTGAGTGTTTGGGGCGGTCCTTATATCAGGATAGGATGCAGAGTTGAGCCAATCCCGAGCTCCAGCTGCTTAACAGGCCACGCCCACCTGAAATAGACACAAGTCCAACAGCAGAGAGATATCCAACAACAGAAACTCAGAAATCATAACATTAGACTTTGGTGGATCAGCACCCTGAACCGGCAAATTTTGTATACAGTGAAGACCTACTGAACTCAAACATTTTTTCACTTGGGGTTCGCGCGTTGATCTGGTGGAAGCACGTGAGACGGGTTTGTACTTTTCTCTCGCGCTCTTGTTGGATCAGGAAATTCCTGCGTCCGCTTCTGAAGCGCATCTCGATGACTCTTTTGATCGGGTGCTGGAGACCTCCTCCCTTCTCTCAGGTGGCTCCTCTCGTGACGAGCGAGATTATGAGGAATTACTGGAGGTTGTAACTAGGGGTTATGCCCACATCTTGACTGGCCTCAGGAACAGGAGAGCCCCAAACACTCAAAATTGGATGACAGGTTTCTGTTGGGTGGCCGAGGTGAGGGACCTCAACGAAGGTCTCTTCCCTTCTTTGGTGATCTACATGACGAGGTAACTTGTTCATGGAAAAAAAGCTTATTCGCTCCCTATATTTGTGCCAACAATGTCGATGATCATTGATGCAAAGATGTGGGGTTACATGATGATGCCCCAGATTGAGGAGACGCTTGCGAGCTCTCTCTCTCCTGGGTGCTCATCTTCATTGAAGAAGCCCACGCTCCCCACTAAGCCGTGCAGACTAACATCTTCGCTAGCAGGGAAGGCTTTCCAGTCAGCGGGTCAGACCGGTGCGGTGCTGCATACCATGGCGGTGTTGCAGGCATACCAGGCTTACCTACTGAAGAACAAAAGCACCAGCGTCTCCATCGACGAAGAAGCCCTTTCAGAGCTTCGCCAAGCCACGGATTTGTCTCTGCTATGGTTGCCAAGGAGAGACATCTGTGGCTGAACCTCACTGGCAATGCCCTTATCTCGCCCTCTGGCCTATTCGGTGACACTGTGAATACCGTCACCAATAGGTTTCTGCTGCCAATGCTACCACACAACATATCCAGATGCCTTACGGAGACATGCCCCAAGGGGCTCAGATTCACCTGGTTGTACAAGAGGGATTTAACCCAAGTGGGTTTAACTTTATCCAACTTATAGCACCTACAAACACACAATTAAAAATGCTTGGCAACAGTTTGGCCTGCAGTAGCCTTTTAAAATATACAGCTTTTATCTTTGATTAATTTCAGTGCGATTAAGACCACGACTCTAGTCATTTAGTTCATTTAGGTAGTCATGTACTTCATTTTCTTGCCACATAATGTTGCTGAGTCTAGACCTGAACAACTGAAGCAACCCCAGATCATAACACTGCCTCTAGAAGCTTATACAGTGGACACTATGCAGGATGGATGCATTGCTTCATGTGCTTCTCTTCTTACATTGACACAGCTACATCTACATAAAGCTGTGAAAGTGTCAGATAAGGATTTAATCCAGCAGGTGGATTAACTTTATCATCACCTGGGATATATTCAACTCAAAAATTATTATTTGTAGATTCTCACAAGTAAATTTTAACTTTTCAAATGACTTACAGTTTTGCCAGTTGGTCCTCCACCTATATGGCCTCCCTCCACTGGTATGTGTGCCTCCACTGGCTGGAAACTTACTTTTTTAGCTTGCTCCATGTCAAGCACTTGCTGAGAAGGTGAAACAGATGAGCAAGTCACAAAGGCTTTGAGCTCATGTATATTTCATCACTTGTTTGCGGTTTCTTTTATCATATCAAGGAGGAAATTATCACATGCAGACACATTATTCAGATTTTGTTTTACCTTGCCTTTGTTTATATGTAAATCAATCTAATCTTCTGACACTAATGTTTACTACTACTCAATAATCACTCATATTGTACACTTGCCTCTTATTCTGTTTAACAGAGTAATGAACTTGATGTATATAGTATAATGCACCCCCAGTATTCTGTGGTCAAGAAACAGAACGTCACCATGCTGACAAGGAATCTATTTGGCCCTTTTAATGGTGAAAATTGTTATGCATGTTGGATTTATACCAGATTTCATTTCTGCCAAAAAAATAGTGCTGCATACAAAATACTGAAGACTTTGAGTTCTTTTCAGCTGAGTACCTGTTCATTTATCATTTTGCTTTGAGGGGAAGAGAGTGTAGTGATGCCTGTCTCTCCCAAAACAGATCATATGTTCAGGCAGCAAGAAAACTAATAGAAAAACTACCAGACCCAGACCACCATGTTTTCATCTGCTATGTTGTCAGGTTCATTCTTCTATTCTGGTTCATTCATGAATGCATTCACTAAATCAATGATATCTATCAATAAATCATTTGAAACTAAATTGATAACATGTTTTTGTAGTATTCTGCAAATTCATGTTTTAATTTATAATACAATATTCCCATGTGCCAGCAACATGGGTCAGTGAGTCAGTCCTGGATTCGCTTAAAATGCACGTGTGTGTGTGCGCATGTGTGACCTTATTGTCAAGTGTTAGCAAGCTGTGGACATGCCTTTTTGACTTGAATTAAGAGACGTTGCAGGTTGAAGTTCTACTCAAAACAAATAGACTACCTATTACATATTTGTTGTACGTTCAATACAAATTTGTTGTCTTGCCTAGTCAGGTAATTAGGTGTCTTAGGTAGGTAGTTTAATTAATTTGTGTTGTTAATTTACCATGTGTTTCATTTTAGTCAAAGTTTCATTTCAGTTTCATCACAAAATATTTTATCCTCACTAGAAACAGGGTTGGAAATATAAGTAAAATGTATTCGCTGCTCACATTCAGATGTACTTTATTTGTTGGTTGGTAAACAGTGCAACTCATTGCTGGTTCAGTATTGAGGAAGGTCTTGATCAAATTACTGGCTTGAAGCATGATATAAAATCAGATTGGTCTGTCTCAAAGTATTTGCTTTTTCCCAAGTTATTATTGATCTGTCTCTAGGTATTTGCTTCATCCCAAGGTATTATTGATCCACCTGTAGGCAGCCTATTCGCTTCTTCTTAAGATATCATTGATTCGTCTCCATCCCATGGCAGTTTTCCTCCAATTCTAGATGAGGAGAGGTTGAACTGGCTCCTATCCCCCCCGATATAATTCAAACCACAGCATAATCTATGGTCTTTAATCAGTGGCTCTGTGTACAATTATTTCAGGTCAACAACAGCCTCGAACAGAGATACTTTTATAAAGCTGCTTCCAAGTACAGGCAATTCCACCCGTCAGACCATCTTTAGGAACACAGCTGTTTTTAAGTTATATGCTAGTGTTGCCAATTGTCACATTTGCTGGGGCATTTGTTTTTAAGTCAAAACTGTCTCAATCCATACAGAACCAACCCTGTCCCATAAACAATATCTTACATTAAATTAGAATATTAGGTGAAACTTTTGCAATTATTGCTAGAGGGTGCTATTATGTCTAGACAGCTGTTGAAACACTTTTAAAATATTCTCACGTAGAAAAGTTTATTTCTTTTTAGCTTAAAATAGACAAACCTTTAAGCTTGGGTTAGATGTGGACATTCCAGAGAAACTTTTCATTTTCAAAGAAGCTGGATTGTTGGTCAATCTGAGACTGTACTGTCCCAAAAACTAATAGCTATGAATCTTGAAATACCCCTTTCTACTTTTAAGAGAATTATAGCTCAACAATTATGAGGTAAAACATCAACTTCCAAATGTTGGTCAACCTGCTTTTTCTGAAAGACGTCATGCTGTTCAAAGGTCTGTTAAGGGCAACCTTATCATTCTATAGGAAAATCAGAAAGGTGTTAATTATAGTAATTATTAACAGGTAAAATGTATTTGCTCAAACATTTACACATTTTTGTTGCATATTATTTATTATAAAACTATGGATGTTTATTTTCTTCTTGCATGTCCACAAATGTTGTTAAATGTTAGCAGTTAGTCATGGACGAGAAAATGACATGAAAACCTGCTTTTACTTGGATACAGCCTCACAAGCCAAATGTGTCCTCAGAATTACTGCATTCATTGTTGCAAATACTGATAAAGATTACAGGAGTGCTGCTGTTGAAACTTTGTATGTGTCCCATAAACACAGGTTTGAATTACAATAGTCCTGACTGAATTTGTCCAGACAGCGCTTCTCTTTCTTGACACTGTAAATTGTAATAAATATGAAAATGAAAATGTGGAAGCACATGACAGCACACACTAGACAAAATTATTTGGCCACACCTCAAATGACATTGTATCATATATATATATACAGGGTGGGCCATTTATATGGATACACCTTAATAAAATGGGAATGGTTGGTGATATTAATGTCCTGTTTGTAGCACATTAGTATATGTGAGGGGGCAAACTTTTCAAGATGGGTGGTGACCATGGTGGCCATTTTGAAGCCATCTTGGATCCAACTTTTGTTTTTTCAATAGGAAGAGGGTCATGTGACACATCAAACTTATTGGGAATTTAACAAGAAAAACAATGGTGTTCTTGTTTTTAACGTAACTTTATTCTTTCATGAGTTATTTACAAGTTTCTCTTTGTTCACAGCCATTGATGTGTCGAAGAGGTTAATACGTGATGAGCGGATCGAAATTGTGTTGATATCTGGTGAACGCAGTAACCGGGTCATTGCAGCAGATTTCAATGCAAGACACCATACCAGACCACCCACTCACAGTTTGGCCATGTGTGAGTCCTCCACCCGAGACTGAGGAAAAGCACAAACCCACACGAGGTCGTCCACCTTATACGTTCGCCGTCTGAGGTCATAGCCCATGCCCAGGAACGCCAAGGAAAGTACTACGTTGCTCCGGATGACCTGAAACAGTGCCTCCTGACGCTCCACTGTGTTAAAGGCTGGATGATCAGGTGAGATGTTTCGATGCAGCATTGTCTCTAGTGGTCCCTTTACGTCCCAGAGCTATCTCTGCTGGGGTGTAACCAGTGCTTTCCTGCCAGGCCGTATTGATAGTGAACCAAAACTCCGGAAGCCATTGGTCCCACTGCTTGTGGTTTTCTTTAACGAATGCAGCGATCATGAATTTTAATGTAATGTTAGTTTGTGGGTGGTAAGCTGTAGTGAGATTTTGGGTGACGCCCCAGTACCGACAGATGGTGTTGAGTACCTGGGAAATTAATTGCGGAAACATCTCAACCCATTTGCTGCAGTAATCAATGACCACCAGCAGATATTCATTGAGCCGGGATGAACGGGGAACTTGACCCATGAAATCTACCCCCAACATAAAACCAGGTTCCACTACAGGTGTGCATTGCACTAAACCTGCCAGCTTACTAATACAATGTTTGTATTTATGACAAGTAATGCAGCTTTTACAATATTCCCAGACATCTCGGGTCTGTCTCTGGCCAGTAGGCGACCTCCAGCAGCCTCCTCAGGGTCTTCTGCCCCAGATGACCGCTAAGAGGATTGTCGTGGGCATATTGCAGATACTGAGGGCACAGAGAAGTTCATACCCACTTGGCTTCTTTCTTCTTCAGAGTGTGTAAAGGAGCAGCATGCTCTGAGAAGTGGGGGATGAAACGTTGGTACCAACCAGCCAAACCTAGGAAGCACTGTAGCTCCTTGAGGTTGCAGGGAACGGGGTAAGTTGGTATGGCTGCCACCTTGGCTTCCTTGGTTTTTATGCCTTCAGCAGATATGATGTTTCCCAAAAAGGAGAGGGATGTTTGACAGAGATTGCATTTTTTCAGGTTTAGTGTGGGGCCGGCAGCTTCGTGGAGTGCAAATATTTGTTGGAGATGATTGAAGTGAGAAGTGGTGTCCTTAGAATAAACAACAATGTAGTTGATGTGAACAAAACAGTATTTTCCGATGGCTTCTGCCAGAACGGAAGTCATAAGCCTCTGAAACGTTGCCCCCGCATTTTTCAGACTAAAGGGAAGATGGAGAAACTTGTACTGATTGTTTTTGGTGACAAACGCTGTTTTTGGGATGCTGTCTGAATGCATTGCCACCTGCCAATATCCACAACGCAAATCCAATGAGCTGAACACAGTAGCCCCGTAGAGCGCATCCAAGATCTCGTGGACCATAGGGAAGCCATCTAGTGGTGTTTTGCTGTTCAGGGCCCTAAAGTCCACACAAAAACGGGTCCCACTGTCCTTTTTACCCACCAGCACAACACAGCGAGTTGGATGGTCTACAGTCGTGGCCAAAAGTTTTGAGAATGACACAAATATTAGTTTTCACAAAGTTTGCTGCTAAACTGCTTTTAGATCTTTGTTTCAGCTGTTTCTGTGATGTACTGAAATATAATTACAAACACTTCTTTATACGTTTCAAAGGCTTTTAGCGGCAATTACATGACATTTATGCAAAGAGTCAGTATTTGCAGTGTTGGCTCTTCTTTTTCAGGACCTCTGCAATTCGGCTGGGCTGCTCTCAATCAACTTCTGGGCCAAATCCTGACTGATAGCAACCCATTCTTTCATAATCACTTCTTGAAGTTTGTCAGAATTAGTGGGTTTTTGTTTGTCCACCCGCCTCTTGAGGATTGACCACAAGTTCTCAATGGGATTAAGATCTGGGGAGTTTTCAGGCCATGGACCCAAAATTTCAATGTTTTGGTTCCCAAGCCACTTAGTTATCACTTTTGCCTTATGGCATGGTGCTCCATCGTGCTGGAAAATGCATTGTTCTTCACCAAACTGTTGTTGGATTGTGGGAAAAAGTTGCTGATGGAGGGTGTTTTGGTACCATTCTTTATTCATGGCTGTGTTTTTGGGCAAAATTGTGAGTGAACCCACTCCTTTGGATGAGAAGCAATCCCACACATGAATGGTCTCAGGATGCTTTACTGTTGGCATGACACAGGACTGATGATAGCGCTCACCTTCTTCTCCGGACAAGCCTTTTTCCAGATGCCCCAAACAATCGGAAAGAGGCTTCATCTGAGAATATGACTTTGCCCCAGTCCTCAGCAGTCCATTCGCCATACTTTTTGCAGAAGATCAATCTGTCCCTGATGTTTTTTTTGGAGAGAAGTGGATTCTTTGCTGCCCTTCTTGACACCAGGCCATCTTCCAAAAGTCTTCGCCTCACTGTGCATGCAGATGTGCTCACACCTGCCTGCTGCCATTCCTCAGCAAGCTCTGCATTGGTGGCACTACGATCCTGCAGCTGAATCCTCTTTAGGAGATGATCCTGGCGCTTGCTGAACTTTCTTGGACGCCCTGAAGCCTTCTTAACAAGAATTGAACCTCTTTCCTTGAAGTTCTTGATGAGCCTATAAATTGTTAATTTAGGTGCAATCTTAGTAGCCACAATATCTTTGCTTGTGAAGCCATTTTTATGCAACGCAAAAATGGCTGCACGCATTTCTTTGCAGGTCACCATGGTTAACAATGAAAGAACAATGATTTGAAGCATCACCCACTTTTGAACATGTCAAGTCCACCATTCTAACCCAATCAGCCTGACATAATGATCTCCAGCCTTGTGCTCGTCAACATTCTCACCTGAGTTAACAAGACGATTACTGAAATTATCTCAGCAGGTCCTTTAATGACAGCAATGAAATGCAGTGCGGGATTAAGTTCATTTTCATGGCAAAGAATGACTATGCAATTCATCTGATCACTCTTCATACCATTCTGGAGTATATGCAAATTGCTATTACAAAAACTTAAGCAGGAACTTTTCCAATTTCCAATATTTATGTAATTCTTAAAACTTTTGGCCACGACTGTACTAATACCTGCTTCCAGCATCTTTTCCTCCACAATTTGCTGTTTGTAGACAGGAACAGGGTATGCTTTCTTCCTAAAAGGTTTCTTATCAGTGGTGTAAATGTGGTGAGTTATTGCCTTGGTATTGCCAATTCGGTCAGTGCATACTGTTGGCCACTCTAACAACAGCTCCTGCAACTGATGTTTTTGTTCTCCTGATTGGGCTGGAGATGACGGAGTTGGTGACATCGTATACTTGGGGCACTGGATTGGCTACATAAAGCGATACTTGGCCGTGAGTGGAGGTACAGAGCGGGAAATATTGATCTTCTCTACCTAATATTGTGTAGGAGCGCTGGCTAAAATTAATCTGTATGCCCGTCTCCGTTAAAAAATCTAGCCCTAACACACAGGGGAAGGTAAGATTGCGATCTTTTATGATAAAGAGACAAACTTCAGACTCCACTCCTTGCAGGGAGCATTGGGCATGCAGTTTGCATATTGCAGCCTGTACCAAGATATTGGCTAATGAGAATAGCTGTCCAGACTGCCAATTTTCGGTTGGTTTCTTTATCCTTTTCCATAGTGGCTCGGTTATGAGGAAGAAGGTGCTGCCTGTGTCGATGATGGCTGTACAGGACACATGATTTAAAGTAAGCTGTACAATCAACAGAGCAGGACTGGCCTAGGCTATACTGAGGATGGTGGGCCTGTTGCTCTCCTTCATCTGTTTAGGTGTTGGAATGGGGTTTTGCATTTGCCTAAAAGCTTTGGCGGCATTAAAATCCCTCTCCACCGTGTTCCGATTCACACCAGCTCACTTGTCGTGGTGACTGTGCTCTATGCAGGCTGGCAATGTGAGGATTACAGTTCCTCAGCGTTGCTTGTACAGTCTCTCCCTGTCATTCCTGGTTTCCACCTCAGGCAGAGGCATGGTATTGAAAGGTGAAGTCCCTTATGCTCTCATCAGGATGCTTGATCCGTTCCCTCTGATGCTTCTCAGCCTCGACCTCATGGTCCTCCGTAAGGAATGCCTTCAGCAGTGCAGATTTAAATGACATCCAGCTCCTGACACTGTGTTTTTCTGCTGTCCACCAATCTTTTGCAGTGTGGGAGAGTACAGAAGGGAATGTAGCTAGTATTTCCCTGTCAGAGAGTGGATGTAGGACTAAGTATTCCACGCACCTTTCCACAAAACTGATGGGATCTTCTCCTTTAGTACCGCCAAACCTGGGGAAATCCAGCTTCATAGGAGCCTTGAAGGTAGTAGCGTGTGAGCAGCTATTTGGAAAAGGGGGGGGGGTGAGTAATGTACCCCGACCGAGGGAAAGGAGTGGATGTAGCGGCTGGTTGTGCACTTATCATGACCTTCAATTGTGAGACTCGCCTCTTCATGCACTCTACCACGGACTGCCCTATATCATTAAATTGCTCCTCACACTGACACAGTTGTTGCATTTCTGATTGAGCATTTTCCAGGTTCTGCTGGTATGTTAATATGTCTGTGTAATGGTTGCATTGTCGCTCACCCACCTGATCTGACAGCTCCATTTGCTGAGAGAGTCTATCATCCAATGCCTGCAGAGCCGTTTCTAGCTGGCTAAGGCAGGTTACCAGCACTAGGGCAATGAGGCTTTGATCGTTCTCGGTGTCGACGGGAGGAGGAGGTGGAGGCAGCTGTCATCATGCGGTTGTTCCACCCTCTCGTCACCTTGTGGGCCTTCGTCATCCACCAAGGAACCCTCCTCATCATCAGTGTCTACATAAAGGTGGCCAAGTGTGTTAATGAGCTCTTGAATGGGTTCACGACGCATCACGAAAGGGCCTGCTGTGAAGTCGTGGGCTACCAATCCTTCCTCAGTTCGTGCATCGGATTCGGCATATTTTACCCCAATTTACTTTTAATAAATTGTGTGATTAATCAAACGCTTGAATGAGTGTATTCTTGGGGTGTGGGATAGTATGAGAGGCTAGGTAGCTAACAGCTAACACAAACAAGGTATCAATGTATTCTATACACAATGTATGAAAATAATAATAATAATAATGTTGGGCGCCACTGTAACAAACGATCTACTATTTTAGGACAGTAACTAGAGGTTAACAGAATCACCAGTAAGGACCACCAGAGGAAAATCTTTTATGCAAACAAAAGTGTATATATATTTATTGCTGTGCAGTGGTACACCATTCACTCCCCGTGTCTTCCCACTCACACATACACACACACCGTCCCAGGCCGCGCTTTGCTCCACTCTCGTTGTCCTCCGGACGCACGTCCCCGTAAATGGCGGCGCGGCGTACGCCGAAGATCCGATCCTCACAAACGCCAACCAAACACCACTTGCGATGTGCTGACACGCCGGGGTAAAAGACGTTGGAGGAAGAGACAAACATACAAAAAGCGGAAGAGAGAAACACAAAAAAAAAACACATTCACGTCGGACAATCCTATCCTGCATTTGGGTTTACAAAATATTTAGCTTTTAGCTTTTAGCATCAGCTTCGGCTGTATAATGGCTGCTGTTACCTAGGCCCAGCCTCTCTTCTTCTTTTATGAAATTTACACAAACGGTTCCCACAGCGCCCCCGCTGGCCGGGATCCCGTAACTAGGCAACCGCCTATTACACATGGACAAATAGCCTAGTGCAAAGGTCTCACCCAATACAGGTTTTTCTCCTGTTCTATGATTGTGGTGACAGATAATGTAATTAAACTGAAACTTTATTCCATAATCCAGAGAAAGCTTTCAAATGATTGCTCTGTGATTGACTGTCAATATGGAGCAATGGAGCACATCCCTTCTGAGAAAACCAGAAGGCATAAGTGAGAAATTAATGGCAAATTTTTGAGTCATTTGTTCTTATTGTGCCAGGCTCAAAAGTGAATTTGACATCTCTTTAAGCAGTGAATTATCATGCAAGGAAATCTTGTTTGCCAGGCTAAAAGACAAGTTCTTTATATTAGTCATGTATAGCAACAAATGTCCAGGGAAGAAGTGTACAGCTCTTCATGCCAAGATGAGTCAGCTCTTCGAGCAACTCTATGAGACGATTCTGTTAACAAACACTTTTAATGAATGGTTAGGGAGCCTACCCATTTTATAACTGGACTATAAATGAAAATGCTTTCAATATAGTGAAAGTAATCAAAATGTCCTCCAAAGAAACCGATTTTTTTTTTGTACATCTGAGGTTTTCATTCAACAAATTTAGATGTCTCTTTGATTATAAGGTAGTGTATGTGAATGAAACATCATGACAGGGAAGGATACACTAGCAGTGTTGTTGAAGTTGCACTGTGTTTGTCATGACAACTAGTGTTGTCAGTGTGTTTGAAGGGGTACTTATTATTGCCTGGATGTAAATTCTTATAGAAGCGCAGGCACAATGCGCACAGTTATGGTAATATAGAAGGCTTACTATATTGAAAAAAATATCCCATTTTAAGTATGTTAACCATGAAGAAATAAAAAGCCAATTTCCAGTGGCTTCAGTATAATTCCACATTTTAGCCACTGGCTCCAGCTACTCTATGTGTCCCTAACATGAAGCAGGTCATGTTCACTATCCTTTCAAAAGTTAGATTGCACACTCTCATAATTATTTCAGAAAAAGTTTCCCTAATACCAAAGCAGATCATGCAATTCACCAGAATGAGGTTAGACTTGCCACTCTAATTATTCTTTCACCTGAATAATACCAAAATAAAATCCATTACCAAAAAGCTGCAGATGTTAGTATGCTTCATAGTCAGATAGAGCCAAGAAGCTGCCTTCTGTGGTACCAGTGTCTTTTGAGAATGCTATAAATTATTTCAGCAGTGATTCCCTATACTTTTCAGAAGTGGGTTATCAGCCTATGGCTTGACCCCAAATAGGACAGAGGGAAACATAAAATGCCTTATCACCTGGCAGCAGACTTAGATGAGATAATCTCTATATACACCTCCCTTACAATTTGTTATGGGAAGTGTGTACCTCCCAGAGAATGATCAGAATAAACATGTACCTGGTGGTGGTCATATATATGAACTGAAAATGTTGTTCTTCTACCACATAGAGTGTACGTCCATGTCACATGACATGAACAATGACATGTTCTAGATACTTTTTTATAGTAATCCATTGTTGCCATATGGATAGATACCATTTTATTGGACATGCAGTGGTGACCAAAAGTATTAAGACAATAAATGCCATGTGTTATACCTCTCCTTGTGCACAAAACACTAATTACTTCAAGTCTGTCTAGCTGAAGAGTTATGATTACAAACAGCAGCTTTAATTAATGGCCTGAAAAAATACAAAGGGGGCTTCAACATACTTCAACAGTTGTTATACAGTATATGCCCTTTTTAAAACTTACATTTTATTTGGTCGCTTAGTATTATGTTTGCTTTCAAAGCTACACTCGATGCTTCGCTCGAAAGCACTATGGGAAAAGGTCTTCACTGACCGGTTGTTGAAGCATGTGTGTCAAATACGCCAAAAACAACCTCAGTCAGGTGACGTCATCTGACCAGGTACACCTGGAGGTTATAAATAGGTCTGAACCGGAAACATCTTCAGGTCTTTGTCTTCAAGGCTATATATATATATGTATGTACAGGATGGGCCATTTATATGGATACACCTTAATAAAATGGAAATGGTTGGTGATATTAACATCCTGTTTGTGGCACATTAGTATATSTGAGGGKGCAAAYTTTTCAAGATGGGTGGTGACCATGGTGGCCATTTTGAAGTCGGCCATCTTGGATCCAACTTTTGTTTTTTAGGAAGAGGGTCATGTGACACATCAAACTTATTAAGAATTTCACAAGAAAAACAATGGTGTGCTTGGTTTTAACGTAACGTTAACCTTTCATGAGTTATTTACAAGTTTCTGACCACTTATAAAATGTGTTCAATGTGCTGCCCATTGTGATGGATTGTCAATGCAGCCCTCTTCTCCCACTCTTCACACACTGATAGCAACACCGCAGGAGAAATGCCAGCACAGGCTTCCAGTAT
>QMIH01000149.1:153461-186993 GCA_003987875.1 Clarias batrachus | reverse complement strand
AAAAAAAAAAAAAAAATAGGGGGGTGCATCCAATTCTAGATCCTTGCAGGTGTTACCGCTATCTCAGAATATTAAAATTCAATATTTTGATGGTCAAGACGATAGTTTCTCAAATCCAATCACAAGGTTTGTAACAATCGACCTGAAGGACGCAGATTTTATATAGAAACATTGCACCTGCACATATATAAGAGGCTGAATGCAGCACTGTTTCCTATGTGGTTCCAGGGCACCCGTAATTCGAATTTTATTCACGACTTGCCTCAGTCTCGGGAGCTAGCGCTTCGACATCGACATGTCGTCCTAGTTCATCTTGAATCTTTAGGGTTGAGACTCAATGCCAAGAAAAGCGCTGTCTCTCCCGCTCACAGGACAACGTATTTGGCGGCCGTAGGAGGTTTCAGTCTGAAAACAGGCACATTGTCTCCTGTATCTCCTCTAGTATCCTAAGAAGCATCAAACTAGACCAGAAGGTGACCCTTTGTTGCTTTCAGAAAATCTAGGTCTCATGGCACGTGTATCCATGGTGATATCCTGGGCTCCCCTGCATATGGGACCCTTCTGTTGTGGCTGAGAGCCAGGGGATTTCATTCAAGGGCCAATCCCCTGAGCAAACAGATAACCTTCGTACCCTTTCTATGTGGTTCAGACCCCGGGGTTTTAACTTTGGGTCCCACTCTAGGTCTCTCATCACAAGATTTTAATGACTGACGTTTTCCTTTGGGTTTGGGTGCGGTCTTGGATGGCCATCCAGCTCAAAGTATCTGGAGAGGTCACATGGCACACCAGTTGCCTCAAAACGATGGCTTATTTCTGGCACTGAAATACTTCCTCCAGCTAAGAGGCTACCATGTCCTAGTGTGGGCAGCACAATGGAAGTCTCCTATATAAATCGCCATGGCGAATTGCGTCTGCGTCGCTTGAACGAGCTAGCGCAGCAGATTTTGCTTCAGGCTTAGGACAAGTTCTTGTCCCTCAAGGCGATTCACATTCCTAAGAGATCCTGGTCTCCCAGCTAAGCTAATATAAACTATTCTAAGTGCTAGGGCTTTCTCGAACAGAAGTACTTATGCCCTCAGATGGGATGATTTTGGACGTATGGCAAACCATGTAGACCCAGTCCACTGCCAGAATGTTTCAGTGCTGGAGTTCCTGCATGAGAAACTGTCCTCAGTCCTAGGACAACAGTCACTTTAAGGGACAAAGCTATTGTGTTCAAAGATTGGCTGAGGCCCTTTTCGAACCTCTAGAACTTGTGCCTATTATGCATCCTCACCCGAATTATCTTCCGAAAGTTCCATTTTTGTTAATGCAACTAGTTGTTCTTGAAACCTTCTGTCATCCGCCGTCTAATGCTCAGGAGCAGGAAGGATTTCACTTTTTGTGTCCAGTACGTGCTCTAGAGATTTACGTCCACTGCACTAGTCAGTGGTGCAAAAGGGAGCAGCTCTTTATATGTTATGCCGCAACTGGGTATGCGGCTGCCACTAGACAATCTAGGTCACATTAAAAGTGTGAGGGATGCTATTGCCCTAGCCTATGAGGTGCATGGTCACACTTCACCTCTAGGAGTTAGGGCCCATTCAATTAAGGGTTTGCAAGGTGTTCCCTTGCAGCAAGTGTGTGATGCGGTAGGCTGGTCCCCTCCATCCACTTTCTTAGAGTTTATAGATCGTATGCATGCTACTCCATGCTTATGGTCCTAGAGTCAGCATACCACAATCAGGTCTAGACAATCAGGTCTAGATGATTGTGTGCACAGTGTCTGGGGTGCAGACACTTCCAATGCGGCGGCGTTGGTATTCTCGTTCCCATAGCGCTTTCGAGCGCAGCATCGAGTGTAGCTTTGAAAGGAAACATCTTGGGTTACTTTGCTGTAACCCTGTTCCCTGAAAAGTGGGAACAAGATGCTGCGCTCTAATGGACTGGACGCCCTTTCAGACAAATTGACCTGAAGATGTTTCCGGTTCAGACCTATTTATAACCTCAAGGTGTACCTGGACAGATGACGTTACCTGACTGAGGTAGTACGGGCCAAGTTTTCGGCGTGTTTGACACACATTCTTCAACATCCGGTCAGTGAAGACCTTTTCCCATAGCGCTTTCGAGTGTAGCATCTTGTTCCCACTTTTCAGGGAACAGGGTTACAGCAAAGTAACCTGAGACGTTTTCTCTAAAGATGTCAGTATTCACACCATCAATGATGCCATCATGTGACCATCAGAAGAGAGGAATATATTTTTTATGGTTTTTTACATTCTGAAGCCAGCATGTCCACCTCACTAAAACTGGGAAATTCTCAAGTGAATTGTGAACTTCTGTGGCAAAATACAAAATAAAATAACACAAAATAAAATTCAGTGTTCACATAATTATTTTTTTTCAGTAGTATTTGCAATAAACAATTCTTATGTCATGTGATATATTATTTAAGCAGCAAGCCTTAATTGCTAAACAGCATAAAGTGTATTCTAAACGGCTCAGGCCATTAATATTCACAGGATTGTGTCAATCTAATTTTTATGTCTAATTATGTTTGTGTATATGAAGGAATTTCCAACACCACAGCCTCTCGCTATTTGTATATATATTTTTTTATAAAATAACATTAGCAACATTTTTTTTGCATTTCTCTGTTGTACTTGGATAGTGTATTTAATTTTTTTAAAATGTAAAAAATCATACAGGCATTCATTTCTTTGTGGCATTCAATTATTTGTGGTAGACAAACACTTGATTGCCTCGTGCCTTGTTACCAGACTGCCTGAACCCAATTGTTCCATCATGGAAATACAGGGAACATTTTATTATAACACCATCTGGGGAGTAGGGCTGAATTGGCATTATGGAAAATAATACGACTGCAAATAGCTGGCACTTTGTCAATATTTTTGAATAGGTAAACAACTACATAGACTTCTAAGTTGTATATTTGTAGGAACGTTCCTGAACATTGATATATTTTCTTTTTTATTACTTGGATATTGTCCAACACAGCTGAATAATATTGTAGATGTCCAATACTCTTAGTCAACAAAGATGTTGACTCTTAATCATGAATTTAAAATTTGATAATTTTGCCTTTGTTAATGATCAATTCAGTAATATTTCTTGATTAGTTTATTTGGAATCATATGAGCAATGTGAAACAGTATTCTATATATCAAGACATCATATAGTAAAGATTTTGACATGATGAAACTCTAGAATGATAGCTATTCAGCTTGAAGATTCTAAGAACTCTTAAGACAATTACTGTACGTATTAGATGTAGGTATTATGTATTAGAGTAATGTAGGCATGCTGTATCGATAAATCCAGTCAATCTAATTTTATAATAGAGCGTACTAATAGTGGTTGCTACAGTTCTCCATATTATGTTGTAATGGGATATTTAAAATATATCCCATTTATTTAAATATACATTGTAATGCTTCTTATTTTTTCATTTAATTATTAATACAATAATCTTTCCATAGTAAAGCTATGATGTAAATTTAAATGTTTTTTACTATACAGTCTTTTCTTTCAGATTTTTGTGTACAAGTGCTTGTTTTAAATATGGATGCTATGGAAAACTGCTATGGGATACTGGGAATACTGCTATGGAAAACTGGGACCCATGTATTCAAGGTTGATTTGGCAACCCCTTACAGGCCCTAACTGTATGCAGATCATTTAAATAATCTGAACAGGCCACCTGTCAATAGAGGGAAGCTTTCCTGCATGTTTTTAGTAACACTTGATTGACCTGAACTTAAGTCAAGAACTCATATCACAGCACATTTCTTTTCCCATAAAAAACATAATTGCCTTTTATTAACTGCAAGCTTCGCATACAACTCCATTCCATCAACTGGTGTTTCTTTGTGTATGACAATGATAGTTTACAGCAAATAGCATTACACAATTGCTGTGTTAAAGCCTTGAGTAGTAGCGAGCTGCAGCTTGAAAAAAGGACAGAAAAGCATCATTACATGATGCAGTGAGTTTACTGTGTGCAATGTGCAGTTATTATGCTGCTCAGTGACAGCATTGCTATCTGCATCCTACAGAACCTGCTCAAGTGATTGTTCATGTAGGTAAACACACACACTTAAAATCATCTACATAGACTAAAACCAATTACTAAAACAAACTGTTTCAGTGTGAAATAACGGGATTAAAAGTGCCACCTTTGCTACATTCCTCTCAGTGTATTGAGGGAAATGGTGACCATATGAAGGTGTGTAGGTGAAATGTGTCCATGTTAGGAATCCTTAGAATACACAGCAAGTGGCAATGTGACAGCTATATTATTGTAGATTTAGTGCTCTTTTCTGACACAACATGCAAGGACACAGAGGTGGTGTCTTACCCCTGGATGGAGGTTTTGCAAGAAGAGATTATTAAAGATTAGGTCTTCTTCCATGTTTGTTTCATTGTGGGTCCCGAAGTATGCTCTCCTGAGTCAGCTGTAGTAGGTCTGTGGGCTCCCATGGCGACCCTGTTTGATCTCCAGGGCAGCCACTAGTCCTTGTTCCGACAGAATCAGCAAATTCTGTGATAAGAGCTTTGTGGAGTAACTGGTAATCAGTCTTGGTGTGAGCAGGCTGCCGATCTAGGAAGCGACGCATTTCAGGGCTGGCGGTAATTCGGAGCAAATAGTCTATCCTGACCAGTAATGTTAGGTTTCAATTCCAGATGGAAGTCGATATCTTGCAGGTAGGCATGGACGTCCTGGCTACCTGGTACGTGTGGCATGAATTTTCCAATGTTCTTGGCGAGTTTGTTGAGGTCTTTGAGCTCCAGGCCATAAGATTCACGGAGCAAGTCCCTGGGGTTTTGCCACGAGGTAGATAGGTTTCGGCGCCGCCCCTTCCACTGTGTGGTGCCCCAGGGACCGGTGGCTCGTTCCTGCTTGGCTCCATTGAGTATTCGACGGGTCATGACGCAGCTCATACGCGTGCTTGAGTTCTTCCTTCACACTGTCGGACTCCTCTTTAATATAATCCAGTTGTTGCCTGAGACGGCTGATCTCGTTTCTTGCCTCCTCCAGGTGGGTCTCAAGTGCTTTAATTCTGCTATTTCTGTCCTTGAAGTCAGCTTTGACCTTTTCCAGCAGCTGTTTGGCATACTGCAGTCCTTTGGAGAGTTCAGCATAGTCTGCTTTGCTTTGTTCTTTGTCCTGTGCTGTAGCCATTAGGGTTTCTCGCAGCTTGGTGATTTCCTCTTTGATGCCTTGTTCATCCTCATCGTGCCTTTTCCTTTGCTCCCGCACCTCGTGTTCCAGCTGCTTTAGGGTGGCGATGAGCGTGTGGCTTAAGGAGCCTGTGATCTTGGCTAGTTCTCTGGGAATGTAGTTCTGACTTGGGTCTTATTTCATGAGGCTTGTTAAGTTGTCATCCAGCTGGTCTTGTGTCTGGTTTTTCAGCGTCTCAGCGGCCTTGGGTAGGAGGCTGTCGGTTGCTGCGCTTAGCCATATCTCCAGATTTTCCCAATGACTAACGGGGTCGTGGTGCATGATTTGGTGGGGGTTCTAGATCCAGACTGACACAGACCTAAAGAGGAGAAGACGAAACAAAACAACAGAAAGAGAAGAACCAAACAAAACAGACAGAAAGGTGGTAGGTGTATAGTGTCGGATGTGGCTGCATCTGAGTGTGGTCCTCTGTGACCGTGCTCCTCTGGTGGGTGTGCCAATAACTGGGAGTCATATCAACGGTGAGATAAACTAGTGAAACACACAGGGAGAACAGAGGCAGACAGAAAATCAGTACACACAGAGCAGGAGACGGAGCAGTAATGGTTGCTTTCACTTCCCCCTTTTATAGGGAAAGGATAGAGCTACTGGGGAAAAAAAATGAAACAGACCCTGTGTTCCTAGTGGCAGAATGAGTTGCGGTACAGTTTTCTCCTTCCCCTGATGATGGAGAGTGTTTAATCAGAGGAGAGAAAGAGGAAGAAGGAAACCAACCAACTCAAAAAAAAAAAAAAACTGGGGATTTTTCCTAATACCAGAACTGTAATTGTTATTGGCTTTCTTCTGAGCGAGAGAACAATAACAATGGCAGCGTTGGTTTCTCAGCTGACAAGGTTTCCAACCATACACCAATTAAATGTTTTATTTGTGTATTAGAGTTTGAAGGCTGCCTATCAGATCTCTTGTTGTTCTGCTTTTAGCCTTGGCTCGGTAGGATCATGGCCCAAAAATGGGAGGTATAACGAGTGCTAGATGATTTAGATTTTGTGATGAGTTCATGTTTCATTAACATTCGTCAAAATTTTCTAACATTCTCTGCTTTGTGACTTTCTGGTGCAACCCAGAACAGCAGCAGTAGTCAGTTAGGAGAGAGAAGGGAAAAAGAAGAAAAGTTTTTTTTCAGGTTGGGATGTTTATCAAGATGACAGAGTGGGGTGCTAATGGGTCAATGCACCTAGGTACTTGGTTGTGTATACTAGCAGAAAAACACTGGTTTAGGTATCGGGAAGACCCTAAGTTCCTTTGGGGTTTTGCTGGCTTGACTCAGTCGGAGCCCAGCGGTAGGTTCCACCGTCTGAGCGCACCAGGTGAGCTCCTGTAAGGTCTTACCAACACTCTGTTCCCGCCGTATTGCAGTGACCCTCTCAAACAGCCTGCGGTTTTTAGCATAACCATGCAAAGTTATGCAGGTTCGGGGTAGGCATGTAAACTGGCCTGAGAGAGAATGGGCTAAACCTGGGGCTACCTATCAACAACCCGGCTTAAAAAAAGGCAGCCTATGAGCTTGGGCTCAATTGGTTGAACTAAACACGAGGAAATAAGACCTAGTAGGAAGACTGAACTTGACTGCAAATGCAACTTGAACTCTGAATTAGGAATTGTACCCAAGTATATATTTTTTTTAATGGTGTCAGCACTAAGATTGGTAGGAGCAATTTAACAATTAACCTAATAACTCACATCAAGTCCATTGAGTGCATTGAGGCATTTGGCAGACTAAGTGATTATCAATTGCATAAACAAGATTTCAAGGCACTAATGCCAATTCACTATTAAGATGTAGTCATTAAGACTACATGCCATTACAGTTATCAGATCACCAGTCCCTGTACGATGGAAGCCAAACTGTAAGCAATCTTAAACTGAATTGAAGCTTCCATCCAAATACAACAACGGCAATTATCATCCATAAGGGTGGTCAGGATTAGTGCCAAGGAGTTAAGAGTACATATAGATCTGACCATTAAGAATGCGCGCTTTTCTTGTGAGATCCTGCAATTTGACGCGCGACATGCAATATTGTGTCCAATGCTGAAGCAAACATGAATTTTATTTTGTTTTACAATAATTATATTTTATGATGAACGTGTGTATATGTGCTTCATATTATGTTCATAATGATGAAAAAAGATGCCTTAAATTATGAGGCGACGTATAGGGCTTAAATCAAACTTCACTCATGCACACACAGGTGAAACACTTGCATACACATATGAAACAGTCACACATCTATATATACTACTAACTGCTCAAACAACTACATATGAAATGTGCGCACACACACCTACTGTATAAGACGCACGCACATATACACAAACTCTCTGCGCGCACACACACCTGTGAGATGCGCGCACATATACAGTAATTATGCAAATGTCCTAATTCGTGAATATGTCAACATGTCTTCGTTAAAACATAAAAATGTGTCGAGCACCATCAGAAGACATGAATGAACAAATATAAACATGAAGTGCTTCGGGCTTTTTATTAAAAATAATCATCTGCCTTTTTTGCTGTTTGTGTCCAGCATTGAATAATTATTTCATCCATATTTGACCACGGCTGGAAATAATAGCTGGAATGTGATTGTGTTTTTATGACTGAAATAAAGCTGTTCATCGATGTGAGTGAACCTGCGGCTCGTACTTTCACTTTACAAAAGGTGCAGACATACTCCCCCAGAAAGTCATCGCCTCTTGCAATCATGCAAACATATCTGCTACATGTCTTCTACACCTGTCTATAAATAAATAAATAAAAATGAATATTTAAGCATATACGCAAAATGTATTTCACTTAACTATTACAGATTAAAACAAGGAAAGTAGACGTGCTGAGCTTCAGTTCATTGTGATGCGGACAAAAGGTCCAGGAAGGAAAGGGGTTTCGTTATTTTACAAAATCTGAATATATTCAGTAAATTTATGAATTACACTCAAAGTATCAAATCCAACTATGAAGTCTGATTTAATTGATACCATTAAACATTTTATTTGTTTCTATTTATGTTTTGCTGGCGAAATACATTTTAGGCAGAGAAAATTGCTCGGTCTTGTTAATTCTTTTTAAACCACTCAATTCTGCCAATTCCCCCATCAGTGAAACCGGTTTGATAACTTCACACCTATCACGAATGAAAGGTGAGAAGAGGGATTACAGTAACTCAGCATTGGAGACAATATTGTTTTAGGCTAACTTTATTAAAAATTATACACTTTTGTATTCTTTGTTGGTCTTTTTGCATACGCGTGTGCATCTTTAAATTTGAACAGAAAATAATAGTAGGCTGGTACATCTTGAAAACTTACCCTCCTGTGTCAGTCCGACTTTATTACAACTACAATATAAATACGTACAATTGTACTTTTAAAATACAATCTACGTATCTATGATATAAACATATTTAACTGCTTCAGCAGTGAATGAGAAATTTGGTCAGGCTTTTAGATAAAAATATTTATTTGATATAATCTTCTTATTTAATTAATTATCTTAGTATAAATACAATTTATATTCTCAATATTCTTGTCGAATAGTCCTTCAAAGCAAGCACAGTGTCAGAAGATTCTGCTGAATCTCTTCTCACCTTTCATTCACGTTAGGTGTGAATTTATCCAACTGGGTGTGCTGTTGGCAAATACTGTGTAATATATATATATATATATATATATATATATATATATATATATATATATATATATATATATATATATATATAAAGCCTAAGAGAGAGAACACATGTTTTGCTTCAGTAGACACACAATACTTCAGATTGAAATACTACTGCCCCCTACAGGTAATGAATGGCATTTTCACAGCTTCCCACAAGCTGCCGCGGAAGTGCGCGAGATCCCTTTTCTCGAAATGTGCGTTCTTAATGGCCAGATCTGTATTAGGAGGTAAGAGGTACAAGAACCTGCTGGTGTGAGTCAAAAGTTTGAATGGAAAGGAGTTAAGTCACTTAAATACTTTCGAAACAGTGCCTTTACAACCGCAAGATGTTATATGCTAGCCGCTAGCCTTCGATGCTACTAGCATTGTTGCTACATGCATATAGGCTACCATGTAAACACTAGCCTTAACTAGGCTTTGTTTACATCCGATTCAAAATGGCGCTGGCTGACTGCGCACTGAAAAGTTATCCCGGAAGAGGTTGTTTATGGTTCGTTGCTATGGTAACGTGCACCGCGGAAACGAGCATGCTAGTTCAACGCAGTTATGGGTAGTCAGTAACGGCAATACAGTTAACATCGAACAACCCAAAAAACACTGGTTAGCTCTGTATAGCTGAACGGCCTCGACTCCACTTGTTAGAGTGAGGCAAATAAATTAGTTGTTACTACACTTAAACAACAATGTTGCTGCGATCTCAGCGGATCCCAGCCATTTGTTAGACAAGAAAAAAAACACAACATGGATTTTAAACCACACAATTTACTAAATCAAGTTTTGCACTTCTCCCAAATAACGCATTTGGACACTCTCTCTGACCACCGCGTCGAATTCCCTAGTTTCAGCGAATCACGGGGGTTAGAGACTTTAGTTAGCTACTCTAAGATCACTACTGGGGAGATTTAATCACAGATTAGTTAAATATGGGACACACACAGATAACTTATCTATGAAGGCCTTAAACGAGACCGAACAAGGAACACGCTCTTCTCTCTGAGTGCTTTTGTAGCGAATTAGATGTTCACTTCTACTGCAGTTTAGCTTTAACACAACTAGCGCCGTATTTCACTCATTCACACGCCGGCATGCCACATAGTACAGTACCATAGAGAGTAAAAACAACCTCTATTTTCACTCAAATAGTTAAGATACAGTAATATGTCTTGGTTTTATGAATTTTTAGGCCAAACAATGCCCACATTCTTCACCATTTATGTAGGGTTTCAACTCTGGATTAGAGGTGAATTGAATCACATGGCCACCAATGATGACACAAAATCTTATATTTAGCAATTATGAGCAAGGTAACGCAAGATCTGGGCAAATGTTTAAAATTCAAAATATATGACCAAGACAACAGTTCTTTATAAAGAAACAAGAATTTATTGAACTAAGCTACGATACATGAAACTACGCTACTTAAACATACACACATGCACACAAACAGTTCAGAGAGTGAAAGTTAATGGAGTTTTTCTAGTAATGCTTACTAGACCTGAGAAAGTCACAATAGCAGGGCCTTGGGTTTAATCTTGCTGTTTAGTTATGAATCAAGCACCACTTTCAGTAAAGTATGAAGCTTTGTTTGTTTACTTGCGTTACATTTAGTTCTCATTGGTTCGCCTTCAGCGAAGGGAATCACGGCATTGCTCATTGGATGGTGTGCTGGGTTGAGGTGACGTCTTTCGGGAAAGCCCTCGGCGGCATGTTGGTCATCTGGTTACCGATGACGACGCTCTGAGACTTCTTCTGCGGGCCTCTTTGTTGCACAAAGGCAGTCTGAGATGAAGTTTCTACAGAGAGCGGAAGTCAAAGTTCAGGCGTTGGTTGAGAGTGGAGCAAGAGAGGCGTCCGCTTGCTTCCTTCAGACAGTGTGACGTTCAAAAACGTGCCGAGGCTGCTCAGACATTAGGTTTTTAATCTCACGGTGCAGGTCTGTCCCACAGCCCTTTGTTCCAATCAGAGATGGTTATGGGCGTAGTCCCACCCCACATGGTTCCCCTTTTTCATGCATACATTAACCTGTGGTTTGTTCTGTCACGTGGGAGGCCATCTCAGTGGAGTTTTAGTAATTTAGGTAAAGTGTATTAACATGAGCCTGGTTCATATAACTAAAATTTCATGCACATCAACGTTCATTGAATACACAGAGCATTCATTTGATACTTAACATCCCATGTCTTGCATACCCATTCATACCATTGACTATAGCAAGGGAAACGCATTCCGGGGGATCAGCAACTGCCAGGGGGTTGTGAAACTTTCCTATTCAAGGCACTTATGCTGCTCTACACTGTTTTGAGTGGAGATGTAAGATGCTTTTCTCTGGTGCAAGGAAGTTGTTTTTGCTGAGATGAGTTGGGAAAGAGTAACCGTTTCTTTCCTTATTTGCTGATGTCGCGAACTGTCTCTTCCTCTTTCAGCGGCCCTCTTTGAGGGGGCCTGCCAGTCCCTATAATTATATTGCTGGATATTAGGTAACAATATGCAAACTTGAATGAAATGCAACATTATATACATTTAAAGAAACCTAAATCCACAGTAAACTCATCTTATTGTAATCTTCAGTTGAACTGTAAACTTGGTGAATTTGTCATGTATTGTAAGTACTGTACTTGTGTCTGTATCTCTGCTGCCATTCATTTCCTATAAAATTTACAATAGCTTTTGTTCTTTTGCCAAACCCTTCTTGAATGGTTATTGTGTAAAAGCCATCCTTTTTCATATCTGACCATGGTCTGTGGTTCGAGGTAAAGTTATTAGCCCCTAGGTAATCAAGTTATTTATATTTGTCATTAAACAAAAGGAAAATCTTTCATCTGGCATATCTTTTAAACAATATGTTAGCATCAAGTTGGAGTCAACTTGTAGATTTGGAGACTTGCTAACCCAAAAATACAATATTCTGTAACTCTTCAACTGTGGGGTTAGAGAGTGAAATAGTTAACTCTCTAACCCTCCTCTTTAACCTGTTTATAAAATAGGAGTAGATATATATATATTTTTTACAATAATGTATGTATTAAAGAATTTTGAAGATCGCTATTCATAATTTCCACACTGTCATGCACACTCATGCTTTCAGAAAGCATAAAAGGAAACAAGATGGCGCTTCACATCGCTCAGTCATTGAGTTCATTCAACGATTTCGTGAGTACTCACCTATTCAGGTTGCTTCCTTGATTGAGTGTGTGTTGCTAGAATGCGGGTTTATTTGTGTAGATCCTTGCTCTTTTGGTAAGAGAGTTCTAAGAGTAAATGCATGGTTATCCTGCCTACTCGCGCTACTTCCGCGTTTGGGTTTACCGTCCACGCAACATGGGCTAACTGCTAAGGCTGTTGTGTTCGTCTCTCGGTTGCTCGTGACACACAAATTTATGCAAAAAATAAAAACCTTGTTGAATAAGAATTATACAAATTTAAAGAACTTTAAATACTACTGTAATAATAAGCTTTTACTTACACGTCTCAAATCTAGGTTAAAGAATCAGGGCGATTGTGTTTTTTCAGGTGCAGCCTTAACCAAACTTTTGAATGAGCTACCCCTATACATCAGGCAAGCCCCAACTCTTCTTATTTTTAAATATTACTTTAAAACCTTTTTTATACTATTTGGCACTGTTTCACACTGTGTGACAACATATTATTTGACCTCTTTGTATTTATTATTTATTTAATATTTTATTGTTTAATTTGCTTATTTTATACAACGAGAGTGGACTTTTTATCATTTTTGTTTTATTTGGATTTTTAGTTTTAGCTATTTTGAGTCTGTTGTTTTTTGGCACAGTATTCACTACATTAAGCATTTTATGTAGATAGTACTCCAGAGACAAGAGGAAGGCCAAATAAATGCATAATGGCTCCATTACTAAGACCTTCTTCTCTTAGTGCACATTACTGTTTCTCCACCTCTAAATGAAATGGCTTTAGCCCACTCAACTGTCACTGTGTGTAGCCTGTAGAGGCCAGGCCTATTTATTAGAGTAATCGTAGTACAGAGACAATGAAATGGGTGAATCTACAAAGCAGACAGGCAGCAAAGGGGTGTTAGAAGGAGATAAGGCAAATTTTGTTAATGATGTTATGGTCAGTAGAGTTAGAGTACAAAGAGCTACTCAAGGATGGTACAGTAACTATTGTAGTTGGAAATAAAACCACAAGTGGTTTTGACTAAGTCTATTTTACTAATGTGTCTGACAAACTAATCCGAACAAAAAAGGTAAAAAAACAAGTGAAAATACCTTAAATATGGTTAAATGGATCTAATATTTATCTGGAACGTCAAGAAACAGTCGTAGCAAACTCAATTTTGTTAAAGCAAAATTTTATAAAAAGAAATCTGACTATATGGAATGGAATGGTTTTGGTATTTTTAGACTTTAATACCTTTGAACTTAACATAAGGAGGATTTACTACTAATATGATTACTGTAACGATGCGGGTTGCAGAGCTGCGCATGAACTGTTCAGAATGGGCAGATTCGCAGGCTGCTATCACGCGGAGTTCTGAACAAGCAAAGGCGCGGTCATTTATACACGCAGTTGCCAGGCAATACCACCATCTGGCAATCAGCCTGAACGAGCCGCACCTGCAGCATGTTTATATGAAGGGTCCTGATACCTCGGCACTTCGTGTGAACATTATGTAGCACCAGTAAAGGTATCAGGGCCCAAGACAATAAAAAGAAAAGAAAGAAAAAACAGATAGAGAAGCATGCAGAAAGACGAGAGTCAGAGGCAAAGACCAAGCCTCTGCCTCTCTAAGATAGAGAGAGAAAAAGGGAGAGAGAGTGACATGCATCAGTGTAGCGTGTGCTCTCACCGTAAATTATAAAAGTGCAAAAAGACACAAAGCCCTCTCTCCCATAAATCCTCGGTAAGGGCATAAGACCCGAGAGGATACAAGTTTTTGTTTTAGTTTCCAGAGCCCTAGCCGTTCTCGCGTAGACTGCCGAGCTCTGTTTATTTTGTGTTGTTACACAGCAAAATCCATTGTCTTGAATGAACACCCAGAGTGTTGATTTAACACTTTCAGAGTACATTCGTGACCATTAGGTCATATATAAACACTTGGGGTGTTAAATCAATGGGAATTTTGCAGTGTATTTTTTATTTTTGTTTCCTTTAAGTTTCTAACTAATAATCCCACGCCATCTCCAAACAGAAAGGTCTTCCCGTGCTTGTCATAAGCACTCTCACATACTCCAATTTCGTTGACCCCCCCCCCCTCTAAAGCCCTGCGTCAGGACTATTATCATTAAAACATCTTGTGGTGCGGCTCTCCATAGCGCATCATGTAACAATTACTACATCTTATAATCCTATGACAAACATTTATATAAAAGCCTTGGCCTCTCACTGTGGCAAAACTTTTGGGTTAACTGAATTTGACATATTGTATAAAGGTTTAGTACTGTCATAACTTCCATGCATTCACTATGAAGCCTTCCCCAACTTCATGGCATATAGATAATGTATTTTTGAAGATGAAAACGCCTATTATTAAGAAAACGTTTGAAAGAAGGTCACTTGTATTATGAAAATAAAATCTTTGATGTGGCAGTCTGGAAATTAAAAATGAAATAAGATTTTGTGTTGCTTTCAGCTTGCCTCTGTTTTTTTTTCTCCTTTTATAAAAGCTCACACTGTGACTCCTTTATATGACTTAATTAAAAGTTCCTTCTCATAAATACTATTTAAAACTCAGCAGGATGGTAATAGTACTTCACTCCAGGCAATGCTAACGTCCTGTCCCCCTGCTGCAGATCTGTTATTAACACACTTGTATCTAAGGTGGCAGGGTCAGAAATCAGGATCATTTCACTTTAAGACATACTTTACAACTTGCTCTCATGTTTTACTCTCATCTAAACTCTTTGGTAAAACTGTGAATTTGTTGTATGTTGTCACACCTGAATTAGCCTTTTGCAAAGATAAATGCTTACTGTTACTCTGGCTGTTTACCGTCAGTAGTGTACAGTAGTTAACAGGAAATATTTTTTTCCCCCATAGGCAAGGTTATAACCTACTGTAAGATTTATGCTGACTTCATCAGAATAACAATACACAGAGCCTGTTATTTAGATTTATGATTTAGTGCTTCATAAATTTGTGCAATACACATCATCTAATATAGTTGACGTGGGTCGTTTATGTTTTATATCACATGCTACGATTTATACTCTTGACAGTAAACCCTCTCGTGTTTGTTTGGGAGGGAGAGGAGAAACACCTACATTACTATATGATCTAAGCAATCTTACCTTTATTGCTGTGATACAAAGTAATCCCCATTTATGTAAGGCAATGGGTTAAATTTTTAAAAGATTACCTAGTTATATGACTTTTAATTACTATGTAGCACCTAGGGTTAGGGTTAGGGTTAGATTTACACTGATTTACACTGCATGACATTAAGCTTGATTTTTTTTTTTTTTGCTAGCAGTGGCGTAGCCTTATATCACAAACGGTAATCTTTGGTCATGAATTGCAAGGTATATTCTTAGAATATATAATTTGACCCGTGGCTGATTTTAGTGCAGCTGAAACAACTGATAACACATTTCTGGCATTGATAAAGTCAAACAATGAGAAATGTTTGACATGGGAATTGACAATGAAAAATGACATGGGAATACATAGAACATTTTTTGTTATTAGTTTGTATAGTTTCTAGCTATGTATAACATGCAAATGCTCTTTTCGTAGAGTTTACAGTACTATGTACATACCATAAAATATAATATAAAAAAGTATTTCTGTGGACCATGCCATGGCAGACATCATAGAATTTTATAGCATAGTACTATGGCATGTATCACCATTGTAAAGTTTTAAAGTTGCATAGTTGAATAAGCGAGTTGCTCTGTCTGTCCACTGTGCTTAAATAAACTTTTCTGGTACCAGGAGAGACTCAAACACACAAACACGTTGTCGGTCACCTTAAGAAAATATGCAAGAGGAGACGAGAAGGTAGCAGCATGGAACATTTAACACATTAATATCAGATCTATGAGGAAGCTGTCACAACACGCCAGATCTTGCCCACATCATAGCTCTTCCGTAAGTAATCAAAATCACTCCTGTTTTAGCTCCATGCCGCCTCTTGTTTTTTGCCGCCTCAGTCAGGGCTCGAGTTCACCTGTGGCCGATTTGTATTAATCAGCTCTGCTTATTTAAGATGCTGCAAGACTCCCACCTGTCGTATTTGCCTTTACTCTTGCGTTTAGTTTTGTCTCAGTCTTTCGGTTACGACCTTGCTTTGTTTCTCGGTTTCTTCTTCTCCTTCGTGCTATGGATTTTACACTCATTTGGAATTACCGGCTTTGAACTTCGCTTACACTGCCTGCTCAAGTAGCCGCCGCCCCGCCCCATGAGCCTCACCTTCCTGCCCTGCCTACTTATGATGGGGACCCTAACACCTGCCGTTCGTTCTTGTCACAGTGTTCTCTAGTTCTTGAGTTACAGGCTTCGTCTTTTCCCACAGAACGAGCTAAGGTGGCATACATTATCACCCTCCTCTGCGAGAGAGTGGGGAAGAAAGAGTGGGGAACAGCCTTGTGGGACGCTCAAGCACCCTGCTGCTTCACTTATAAGACTTTCACAGATGAAACAAGAAGGTTTTTTTTTTTATCGTTTATCCACTGGGCGTCTACTGGCAGGCCAGATATTAGCTCTTCGCCAGGAAACCCGATCTATCTGTGGCCGCTGGAATAATGCGCAGAAGATCAACAAATTCAACTGGGGGTTGTTTTATTCCAATTAACAATGTATATTTACTGTTAATCTTGATGTGGAAGAAGAATAAATAAGAGGATAAGTCAAACAAATTTTTAGAGCCAATCTTTTCCCCGAAATGGACAAATATTAACACAAGGCTATCGTGATATACATTAACATCACTATGGTGTGCTGTATAATAATAAATAAATAAATAAACAAATAGCCAGTAAAGAAAATATGGCAGTGGCAGTTCTAAAAGAAAAAGAACATACAACATGCCCTTGGCATTAACTACATCATTGGTAAAAAAACAAAAACAGTAAATGACATTGTACAGTTGACTTACTTTCCAACCTCAGTCTTAACACACACCCCAAAAGGCCAAACACACCTGGGAAACTTGTATAGCTTTCACATCCTACATGAAAATCAACACACAACTTTAAAATGAATGCTTTTAAACTATTAACAAACACAAATGGCATATTTAAGGCATTTTACAGTAATAGGAATCCGAGACCACTGATCCAATATGTAGCTCACACTATGCTAACAGTGCTACACATTAATCTTTTACTCACACAAATTACTGCAAAAATACATCAGCATAACCAAGAAACCCAATTACAAGTGACTCGCAATCCTTTCCAAACATTTTGATTTACATTAAAAATGGATTATATTGGATTAATTTTTTACCTGGAAACCGCTACAGGTGAAACCTCTCACCACATCAACTTCCTGGTTTACATTCTCATGTGCACCGAGTAACACGCACGCGTGATGACGTCATCCAGTCTCTTAAAGGGCCCTGTACCCATTTTCACCTAAAGCACAACATACAGAGTACAGACATTCAATGCCCCTTTAACTACCACCCGGTTACATATCCATGACTATGCCATGACTAAGGGTTTTGCACTTTGGCGGCTTCATGTGGTTGGGATGATCAAGCTCTCTTTGATGCGTTTCTTCATTGGCTGTCAGACACAAAGATGAGCTGTCGGCATGAGAACCACCATCCAAAGTCTAAGACCTCATCAAGCTAGCAGTGCGTATCAACACTCATAAGCGCCTCAGGTAGCAGGAGCGCTGTCTGAACCTTTGGCCACCTCCACCAGCACCCTGGAGAACCCTCCCAAACCAATGCAGGTGGGCTGGATGAGTACCTGAGGAACGTCAACACAGACAGGACAAGGGGGCATGCTTCTACTGTGGTCAGTTGGGACATTTCTCACACAACTGCCCGTTAAAAGGCTAGGCCCCTCAGGATTTTGGGTGCACGGGGGCCCAGATCTTAGATCTTTTTTCCAACTATTGTTCCTGTATCCCAGTAAACCTGACCCACAAGAATCATTCAGTGGCCTACCAAAATCTAATCTTCTCTTCACTGGTGAACCTCCTTGGTATTCCCTCACTGTCCAGGACCTCGATGGTCGATGGTTGTTTCCTGGCTCCCATCACTTACCGCACAGTACCAGTCACTTTGCATTTCTTAGGAAACCACTCAGATGTTCTCTCCTTCTTGATCGTTAAGAGTTCCTATGCCCCGCTCGTCTTGGGTCTCCCATGGCTACAGTTACACAATCGCTCACATAGATTGGGTCAAGAAGAGAGTTCTGGAATAGCGTGCTTGATGCCTGTCGTCTCCATTCTGTCTCCACCGTCTTCGCTTGAGGACTGCTCCAACCTCTTGGACGCTCCAGCCAAGTACCACAATCTCCGGAAAGTTTTTAGCAAGTCTTGAGCAGTCTCGCTACCCCCCGCCCCCCCAACACCCATACAATTGTACTATTGACCTTCTCCCTGGTACTACCCCACCCAAGGGACGACTATAGTCCCTTTCCCATCCTTCGAGACAGGGCATGGAACAATACATTACGGAATCCCTTGTGGCAGGAAACATTTGTCTCTCTGCTTCAACGGGTACAGGGTTCTTTTTCGTGGAGAAGAAAGACAAATCCCTACGGCCCTGTATTGATTAATGAGATTATCGTTAACAACTGCTACCCACTCCCTCTCATGTCTTCAGCCTTTGAGTTTCTCCAGGATGCATTAGTCTTTACCAAGCTGGATATTCAAAATGCCTAGTGAGGTTCTGAGAAGGGGATGAATGGAAGATGGCCTTCAATACACCTGCGGGCCACTACGAATATCTCGTGGTTCCCTTCAGGCTGACCAATGCCGCGGCTGTCTTCCAGGTACAGCTCCAAGTTGGCATGCCATCAGGGGGTAGCCCGCATTCTGTTTCTCATCGAGCAATGTTTCTGGTGGCTAACCATTAAGGAGGATGTTAAGGGTTTTGTATCTTCATGCGATACTTGTTTCAGGAATAACGCCACGAATCGCTGAATCTGCTCAAAAGGAGGAAGTTGCGATACCATCAACCCAAAGTTTCGTCACTACAAGAGAACTTAGCAACAGGACCGCTCTCAACTGCGGCGCTCGGTGAACATTTTCCGACATAAGGCCAACCGCCACCACTCTGCAGCCCCCAGATCCCGCATAGGTCAAAGAGTGATGCTGTCCACACACGACATACCCCTAAAGACCACATCAAATGTGATCAACCCTTGCTCTGTTAAGCTTTCTCTGCCATTGTCCATGCGCCATATCAACCCCACCTTCCATGTGTCCCAGATTCGACTGGTCTCCTGTCTATTGTCCCTTTCATCACACGGTAACATAAGGCCCTCGGATACCTGTCGCTGCTGCCATGAAAAGTTCACTCTATGGACATTAAATATTTATTGAAACAAAAACATACTACTGAAATATGTATAACTTGTAAATAAATTATTGATTAATACTAATAATTGATTAAAGATGTACAAAGATTTTTTAAATTTAGATTACTAGCCTACTGTATATAATACTAAGGTTTTCTCGATTAAATTAAAATGTAAATTTTTGTGCCCTTTTAAGATGATGCCATCCTCACTAATAATTTTAATAAATATATAAAAATATATTTACAATGGGAAGGGAGGTGGAGAATCCAACAAGCTGTTACCATGGGTGAGTTATGAAGTCCTATATAATACTTATTCTGATAAAATAAAACTGGTATTTATTTTATTTTTCCACAGTTTGGCTAGCTTTGGCCAGTTTATATGTAACATTGTCTTTCAATTTCACTTACATAGTTTAGCGTAGCATGTAGATAACACTGCTAGTCATGCTAAAATATTGCCTTATGTAGCTTAGCACAAACATGTTAGCTCCTGGTGGCTAAGCTAATGCCTTATGTAGATTACAGATGGTTGTCAGGATCAGCTGTGTTTTAAATGTTCTAATGTATTTCACTTTGTTTTGGATAGCTTTAGCTTATGGTTACTATGGTTCAGTTTTTGGTTAGCTTATGACACTGTTATCTATGATTTTATTTAGCACAAAAACCTTAGTGCCCAGTGGCTATAATACTGAGTTCAGATGTGTAAAAAAAAAAAAAGTTAATTTTAAGTTGTTGTATGATATTACAAAAGTTTGTGTTGTTTTCATGCATGGACATTAGTGAATGATGATGATGATATACAGTACAGTAGTTTATTTTATTGTGTTGTGCACATGATTTTTTTTTAAAGAACAGTTATGACAGTACACAATTCTTAGCCATCTGTTTGATAGAAGACAAATGAAAACAAGCAGGCAAGATACAGACTGGGGTCTCGTGATGGATTTCTTGTATTTTGTGGATAGACGCATGAGTATCTGTGCACCTGTGACTGTACACAGGAATGTGCACCTTGTGTACCAGGAATGTAAATCAGTGCATGGTAAGCAGCAAAGAACACCATGGAAATGAGAGGTATGCAACGTTCACTTATGTCTTTAGTTGAATTGCTTTTCAAGAGTGGCACAAAGATTTGTAACTGTATATAGGGTCTAAGAGTGGGCTTTTACAATCCTAATACCCTTTTTATTTTGATTTTGCGCAGCCATATTTACGCCATAAAATGTGCCTTCTGTGTACAAGATCATCTGTGTCCCTCTCTACTCAATCCTGGACATTTTCTTTACATTATGGAATCGAGTAGGTTATGTATAGGGTGTAAGAGTGAGTTATTTTTCCTTTCAGTTAAGTATATTCTGAATAAACTACAGAATATAGTTTGAGTTTGTCCTCAAATTAATTTATTGTAGCACTTCCCTCTGTGTCATATACCTGATTTAAAGGCTCATTATGCAGCTCATAATGGGGGTCTTTGTCTTCTCTGGTGGGAATTAGAAAATGTAAATAAATATATTGTTTTATGTGAATGAGTGAGCAGGATGATTGTCAATTAATTTGAAAGCAAAAATTCTTCGCTACAAGATTTAGTTAAAAAAAAAGTCTTGTAGTGGTACTACGAAGCAAAGCATCATTTGTATTATGTTGCAGGCTTCATTATTTATTTTTATATTTAAAAAATATATAAATTCTTCTTCTGTACAAATTTTGTCGCCTAACTAGTCTCATACCGTTTGTCATAGGCCCATGAAAGAGATGTCAAATTGTGCAGCTTTTTATGGAATGGGGTGCTATGACGTTTCCAAGGAAGGAGTAAATCGCCTCCATATACTTAACATTGAGACCAACTATGACTGTAGCTCAGAGCAAGACATTTGTAGAAATTTATTGCATTTGAAGAGGTTTGCAAGCTGTGTCAGAACATACCCCGCAAGAGGGTACAAGTTGTAACCTTGGTGCCCAAATTTGTCCACTTTAAAATATTATAGTGTACTCCATATTGAAACAGGAAGCGCTCACAATTGCATTCCCTGCTATGGTAACTTCCATGTTGAACGCTATCTTCTTACTTCTTATGTCTTTTTTTACTGCACAATATTTGCATGGTTCTACTGTTTAAAAAAAACAAAACATATATACCTACTAGTTGATGCTAGAAATAAGCTGATCAGCTTTAATTTGATCAGTGAAATTATTGTTTTGGGTTGAAGCCCACAAACATGTTTTAAGTCCACGAATGCGGCAGTTTTTTTAAAAAAACTGTAATTATACAAAAGCTCCTTTGGTGTGACAATTTGGTGGGTCAATATTAGGTAACTGCACAAAATTCACCTGTTCATGGTAAGAGTGAACAAGTGTCATACTGTACAGTACATTAAAAGTCAGTATCACTGTCAAACTGACTGTAAACTTAAACAATATCCTTTCAGCTTCTTTTGCCTTTCTATTAACATTATGATGCCCTCACTGTACATTCTGAAGAGGGCTCATGATCTTGTCTAACCCCATCCAGCTTCTCTGAGCTCAAGTAAAGTTCAAGCTCATGTCTATCACACTTCTTTCTGAAATGAGATCCAAGGTTATCACCTAGGATCAGCAGGGGTAGGGCTCCAGACTCGGCTCTGGAGCTCCAGATGCTTATCTGAGTCCTGTCTACTTTTGCTTGTGTTGTTCCATGAGTGACTGCTCCTCTCACAAAGGTAAGGACATGTGTATACAAAGTAAGCTATGTACTGTTTACACTGCCTGGCCCCAAATATATTGCTGAAACATCAACTCTGTGGAGAAGTGTGGTTAGGGCAACAAAAACGAAACAAAACATGAATGACCATGATCAGAGATCATTTGCATTGGTGAAGTTACATTATAAAAAAATCAGCAGTATAAATAACTTAATTTTATAGTTTTAATACTATAGTAAACATAAGAGCATTGCTACACAATGTGACAAGACATTTGTTAGTGCATCTAATCAGAAAAAAGGCTTAACTAACCCTATTCCAGAGCAACAGCTGCATCTAGGCTCAGCAATGTTACTCTATGTGGCAATAAAATGAAGTGAGCTGAAGGCCTGAATGAACCGAATGACCAGTATATCACACAGTATATCACAAAAGTGGAGTTTTTCTTCTTTGATGGGACAACACCAATGATGACACTGTAAAGATTACTCGGTCTAAAGTTGTAAAAGAGTGGTTGTAGGAGCAAGAACAATTCTTTTCATACATGAATTGACCACTAAAGAGTTTTGATTTTAACCCTCTTAAAAGTCTCTGGGATGTGATAAAGGATACTTTATGGACTGGTTCAACCCTTCCATCATTGATATAAGATCTCAGTGACAAAAATGAATGCAATAAATGATGTGACATTGCATAATGTTGTTAAACCTTTGCACAATCCAAGGTAAAGGCAATACAAAGAAATATAAGCGTGCAGCTAGTCAGCGAATGTAGAATATATATAATATATAAAACACACACACACCATTTATCTGGCTGCATGTACTGATCTGTGATAAACACTGTCTGACACCTACGGTGATTATGCACAAATCACAATCCAGTGTGTGCATTTCTCACTTTTTAATGGTATTTTTCACTTCTACTCACCCACATAGTAGTGCACTGACCTTATACTTCAGAGATTTTCAGTGAGGACAATAGGCTAGTAATATTTTTAAAAGTCTTAAATATATGTAAATAAATTACCTTTCAAATCTGAAGAAATGTTGCCATAATATAGGGCTTTCTTTTATATTTTCAACAAGACAAATTATCTAATTAAAATGCACACAGTGTTGGGAATGGATAGCAGCAAACAGTTGGACTGCTTTATTCAAAAGCTGCCAAACAAGTTCGAAATGCTAGAAAACTGTACACACAAACCAGGAAACGGTCAGATGATATATTGACAGACTAAATGAGGTAAGGCATGAGATTTAGAAAAAATAAATCCTGAATAACAATGCATAAGATATAAGGGTTGGTGATGTAAGACAAGAATACACTGAGCAGATACTTCACAGAGAAATGTGGGTTTAAGTGAAAATAGTGATCATGATTTCTTAAACTGAAGCTGTAGAAGTTTAACCAAGTTAAAGTTCCAATTTTGCATATATACACACAAATTTGCTATTAAAATAAAGTGTATGTCATGTTCAAAAGGTATTGCCTCCTCTTTTAATTCTATGTGTTTTTGTTTAAACATCAGGCAAATACAACCTCAGCCAAACAGCAACATACAACTTTTTCATAATTATTTAACAAAATAAGGCCAAAAAGGAAGAAAAAAAAAAAAAAAACATGGGCAAAACTAAGTACTTCCTACTGCTTGCACAGGATTTATGAGAGTAAGCTGCAGCCAGGTATTGCTAATCATCTAATCAGTGCTGTTGTGCTGGTTGTCATCAGATTACTTTGTCAGAACTAACAATGCCAATACACAATGAAAATTTAATACAATAGCATATACTCAGCTTTATAAAACTTAGGAAAACAATTAAAGCAATTTGGAAATATTGAATACATAACAACATTCATTACCAAAAAATAAAAACACCTATCATACAGTAAGTCTCTCTTGATTAGTCCCAATATAATTTCTGTGTTTTCCTTTAGTTTCTTAATATTTGTTATTGTGTATAATATGTACCACTGTTTAGTTGTCCTGGCCATGTCTTTAATCACTTAACTTATACCAAAACACTATCTTTTCTCTATCAATTTCAGTCACTTTGCTAGTTTTTTTTTTTACACATTAATGCTTTATGATAACAAAACAGGCATTGGTTGCTCAGTGGTACGTTTCTCATCTGCCATGCAGAAGGCCCAAGTGCGATTCCTAGCCAATGCCCAAACCCCAGCTACTGGATACAGTGCCAGTCCCAAGCCAGGATAAAATGGGAAGGTTGCACCAGGAAGGGCATCCAGCGTAAAACCTGTGCCAAGCTTGTGTGCGGAGGGTCAGTTGTTGCAGCCCCTTGCCGGGAGCAGCCAAAGGACTAACAACAATGTTTTATGATAACACAATTATTTAAAGGAATGAGTGCAGTAATTATTTAGATTGGCTTTCTTACTCTTTTTTTGTGTGTCTGAAAATTATTCATTAATACAGCATTTTACAGATTAATACAGATTTTTAATGGCTCCACATTTTACTATAGAGTTTTTAAAACTTGCCTATTTAAGTTCTTTAGGTTTGTTGTTCAGAGTGAAATAGAAATGAACTGGAATTATTATTATTATTATTGTTATTATTAGGGCCCAAGCACTATAAGGTGCGCAGGACCCTGTTGTTTTCCTAAGGATTATAATTTTTTCCCACCCTTTTCCAGGGTCTTAACGTGCTCCAAAACTCATGAAACTTGGCAGACAGGTTGGAATCTGCTGCCATAAGGATGCCTGAGAGTCTCGTGGCCCCCAGGGGCCCCCACACAAGGTTTAGCTGGATAGCTCATACACACTTTTACATAGGCACACGAAACTCGGTACACATTTAGAGTTCATTGACCCGAACAACATTCGCTCTGCATGTCCTGGGCTCAACTCAACAGGAGGTCAGTTATTTTGGGTCGTTCGCAAAAACGCAACCAATGGATTTTTATATATCCCTTCCTAGGGAATTTATACGATCGTCACCAAACCGGGCTGATGTGATCTGAAGACATTGTGGATGCAAAATTGCTTCCATTAACACACACAAACACATCTCACACACACATGCATGCACTCACAAACACACTCGTACATCACATCCATGCATACACGCACATTACAAATGTTAACACTCGCGCGCACACACACGCGCGCGCGCACACACACACACACACACACACACACACACACACACACACACACACCTCTCTCACGACTCACACACACGCACAATGATGTTCACACACCACAAACATGTAGAACCTTATTTACTCGTCACTCACAGACACATCCACACAGCACACACCTACAGTATGTCCCTCACTCTCTCAAACAAACACACACACACTAACGCACTCAACAAATTATTTAGGGTCCAAACTGGCATTAACCCTGTATAGTGTGTGATGTGTGCAGGTTGTGCGGTGCAACCAGGTCGTGATGGCTTTTTCGAGGTCTTAACACACTCAAATAACACGTGGGTTGTGAGGTGCCCCCGGGGTGGCGAATGCACAGGGTGCTTGGGCCTGTCATTGTTGCTTGCAACTATATTTATTAATTTTTATCATTATTATTCACAAACTCAAAAATGTCATTTGACTGCCTTAAGATTTGATCACGGCATACTATGTGGTGGACAGTTCAAAATTGAACTGTTTGAAATAAAACTGTTTGAAAATGATTCCTAATATGCATAAAAACCTTGATATCAGGAACAGAAAATCCTCGTCATTCAGTATTTTCAGGACTTAATTTTATTGCTATGTAACATTGCTGAGCCTAGACCTGACCAAATGAAGTAAGTCCACATCAGAAAGATAAAAATATCGTAGTGATGCAACTAAATTTGTTTGGTAGCTCTCGGAGACCAGTAGTGGTGTGGAATTTAAGAATAAACAAAAGAGAACAGCTGGCTGGCTTAACCACAGTATAGAAAAAAACAATAGGCCCTGGACAGTGGACGAAGTTAAATTTCAGGTAGCACTTTGGGAGATAAATCAGTACAGGCAAAGCTAGAGAGAATATACTGAAACAGGGCAATATATTAGGAAATAATGTGCCGCATGAAGCCCCCATCGTTGTTACCACAACAACCAATGCAGATATTGTAGGTCAATAATGTGTCAGATTTGGGCTGCCAGCCTAACCAAATCCAATCTGATCACTTTCAAAAAACAGTGTGGACATTTAGTCCTATAGATCAGATATGTGAAATAGGCTTCCTGCAGTCTGAACAAGGGATAAGCATTCAAAGTTACAACTTTTATGATTGGTGAAAAAAAACTGTCAAATCCCCTCTCAGTTTACAATTTTAACTTGTTTCTTTAGTAGTAATCACCACAAGCAGTTTCTTCCTTACTTATGTATAGTGCTGGACATATTAAACAATACCTTTTCTACTTTTAACATAGTTTATAGCAGTATTATTTACTTCTAATGCTAATTGCTACTGTCTGCTGGCTAGCTTGTCAAAAAGGCTGATTGCTATTATTCCCTGACTAGCTTGTTCAGAAACAATAGCCACACAGGCCTATAAATGTAAATGTGTGGTTAAATTAGTTGTTTTTTTCTTTTCTTAAGTGTTACATTTCTTAATTTGATGCTGATTACATTGCGATACTGTATATACAACACTACCAGTTGATTGGCTTAAGGTGACAACACAATAAGCAGAAGATCTGGCTTTAGCTAAACATAGTGTTATATAATACATCATCAAAACACATCTATTTATCAAATACTGATGTATAAATATATTATTATTATTATTATTATTATTATTATTATTATTATTGAAATGGAATTTTAAAAATAGGAGGTATTAAAATACCTTCTATATGCATAGAACCCATTATGCCCCTCCCAAAGGAAAATGTCTCCTCAAGGCTAAAACTGTCAGCTAATACTGTAAAAAATAAAAATAAAAAAATGTTACTGATACAGTAAAGACCAAACGTTTGGACACACCTTCTCATTCAAAGAGGTTGAATTTGTATTATGGAAAGAAAAAAGCAGCTACCTGTAAGTGAAGAAAAAAACGAGTGGCCATCATTACTTTAAGAAATGAAGGTCAGTCAGTCCGAAAAATTGGGAGAATTTCATCCAAAAGTTCATCCGAGTCACCAGCCTCAGAAATCGGCGGTTAACAGCAGCTCAGATCAGAGAGCAGGTCAATGCCACACAGAGTTCTAGCAGCAGACACATCTCTAGAACAACTGTTAAGAGTAGACTGTGTGAATCAGACCTTCATGGTAGAATATCTGCTAGGAAACCACTGCTAAGGACAGGCAACAAGCAGAAGAGACTTGTTTGGGCTAAAGAACACAATAAAGAAAACTCTTTGAATGAGAAGGTCTGTACTGTATATACTGTGTGTATAGATCATATATATAAACCAAGGAACAACCAACCACTAAACTACACATAAACTGATTTCTCTACTCAACCAGTGGCTCTCCCCAATCCTCTTCTGATGACCCTGTTATAAATGTTTGATTGCTGCATGAGCAGGAAGACACAAGTAGGATAAAAAAACACCCAACTATTGAGTGGAAGAGAAAAAATAAGACTACATTTTAAAATCCTACCCATGTTTACTTAGATGATTTATCAAATTCAGCACCCAAGAAAATTTAGAAAACTCTAGTTGTGTACTATACCAGTGAAACTACTGGCCCTTGCTAAAACATGTGTTTTTTTGGAAAGCTGAGTTAAATTTCACTTGACATACCCATGCCTGTTTACTACCAGACCTGTTGAATCAAGAAATCACTTATATAGAACCTGTCTGACAGAAACAAATTAATTGACATGTATCAGTCTGGAAAGGGTTACAAAGTCATTTCTAAGCCTTTGGAATTTCTGCAAACCACAGTCAGAGCCATTATACACAAATGGAGAAAATTTGGAACAGGCCTCACTTGCCTCAGTTAAGGTCAGTGTTCATGATTTAACTGTAAGCAAGAGACTGAGCAAAAATGGTATACATGGGGGAGTTTTTCAGTTACTTTTCACATAGGACCAGGTAGGTTTGGAATGCTTTTTCTATTAATAGGTGAATTCAACATTTAAAAACTGCATGTTGTATTTACAACATCTTTATGTGATATTAAACTTTGTTTGATTATCTAAATCAGTGTGAAAAATATACAAATATACTTTTTCAGAGCATAGTACTTAAAAACCAAGTGCATCTTTTTTACTTCTGAATGAAGAGGGGAATTGCCCAGTTGTACAGGTAATATCCTTGCCTTTGATATGCAGTCTACGAAGTTTAATAAAGCCAAAGAAATATCCACAGACTTCCCTGTTTCAGCCATCTATCTTCAGCAAGTTATTAAGGAACAAAGTCAAAATGTCTTGACAAAACACAGCTCACTAACTTCAAAACCTCCCACACTCCAATTTTAGTATTGTGACAACCCCATTCTAACCAGCTACTGTATTTGAATCAAAAGCGTTTGGGAATATATTTTAAAATGTGACATGACAATTTGACAAAATGTTTGGGTGTATACCCTGTAGGTTCAATACAGTAAATGTGTGTAAAAGGCCATCTGGCTGCTTGTTTGTGTATGTACTCTATGAATTTATCAGTATAAACAATCTGAATACAGAGAATCTAGAAATCTTGAAACCCTAAACCTGTCTCCACAGCTACCTCATCCAGGTGTCCAGTGTTATATCTCACGGCTCAACATCTAAACTAAACATCACCTGGAGTTATATTTGGATGTGATTGCATTTCCTATTTGGTTAAAAAAAATCGCACCATTATACTTAGTTATCTAATATTTTAGAATTGGATCTGCCCAGATGTGACAGCTCAAATAACCTTCCCTTGCTCCAGCAATGGATCACAGTTAGTTATTAAGGATGGTACTCCCAAAGGGTCAATTAAAACAAACAAATTGCTGAAGTGTTGTTTATACAGACTTGACCTTACCGTGATGTTTCACATGTACCTATTCATCCATTTCCTACTGTGCTAAACATTGTCCTTTAATTAATCTCTAAGAGTGAAATGCCAATATCAAATTATCTTAAAGCATTTTTACATTAATAATACAATACACAATGATCCTAGTGTTTTTATATATAAAGATAAATAATAGTAATTTTCCATTCTTATATATAGTAATGCCTTATTGTGTGTGTCTGTTTATTAAAGACAAACAAATGGAAGGGAGAAACAGCATAACAGTGAATAAAGTAAAAAGGGAATATACATTGAAGGGAAGACACCTTGAATGAGAAGCCACAATTAACCTTGACTGAGTTCAACACTGATAAAATACTATTTTGTAGCCCCAAACAGTCACATTTCTCTACCTGTCCCTGGTACTGATACCATATTAGAAATGAGGCCAGTTCCTTTGGCATGTTTTAATTGGCTTCCACCGTTACTGGCAAGAGCTGTTTCCTCAATCTAATACCATTCCAGGCAGATGCCAAAGCTACCCATGCTGTAGAATGCCAATATGTATCAGCAACTACGGGAATACTCCAAAGCTTTACACAGCTCCAGGTGATTTATGCAGAGATAATTTCTGCCTATATTATTTAGTATTGTATTTATATTGTACTTCCCAAAACCTTATTTTGCTCATAAACCTGATATTTTACCAAACGGATATGATAGGATAGTTTCATCTAGAAAACAGTTATGTATTACATATATTGCTTTACTAGATTCATCCAAAATACACAATGTGTTATACTGTAGATTTGTATTCCTCATAATTGCCTTTATCCACATGGATTTTGCCTACGTGAATATACGGCAAATATTGTAGGAAATAAGTTTATTTAAATTTGCATCCACAATATAATAAATGTGCTCAGAATTCAAGTCAAATTGTTTACTGTAAAAAAATAGAATATCATGGAAGAGTTTTCATAATTTACTTCAAATAGTGAAAATCATACAGTATGTCTTAGATTCATTACACATTAGGTCAAATATTTCAAGCCTTTTTTATTTTATTTAATGGATTACAATTTACAATTCAACTAAATCAAAAATCCAGTTTCTGAAAGTATTAGAATATTATAACCTCAATAAAAAAAGGATTTAAAGTAGAGAAATGTCTATGTTCTGAAATGTTTATTAATTTAATGTATGCATCCAATACTTGTTCAGCGTTCCTTTAGGTCCTTATGCTGCATTAATGCACCTTGAAAGGAGGCGATCAATCTGTGTCAGTCCTGAGGTATTATTGAAAACCAGGTTGCTGTGATAGCAGCTCCTCTGTATTCTTGGGTCAGGTATTTCTCATCGTCTTCTTGACAATTCTCTATAGGGTTTAGTTCAGGTGAGTTTGCTGGCTAATCAAGCTCAATATCATGGTCAGCACAGCACTTAGTGGTAGTTTTGGCACTGTGGATAGGTGCTAAGGCATGCTGGAAAAGGAAATTGGCATTTCCATAAAGGTTGTCTGCAGACAGAAGCATGAAGTGCTCTAAAATCTCCTGGTAGTTGGAATTTAAACACAGCAGACCAACATCAGGAGATGACATGGCACCCCCAATCATCCCAGACTGTGAAAATCTTAAACTGGACTTTGAATCCTGTGCCTCTCTGCCCCTGTCCCCCAAGCTCTGAGACCTGATTTTCAAATTAAATGCACTAAAAAGCACTTTTAACCACTGAGCAACAGTATAGTTTTTCTCCTTAAAAAATCAGAAAGATTCTGATCATACCTGGGTTAAGGAGATTCCTGATTTCTGGTTTAGGACTTGGTTGATAGTAGAAATGCAAGTTGAAACCTATTTCCTGAAGGTGTCTGTTCACAGTGGCTTTTGATGTACTGACGCCAGCCTCAATCCACTCCATGTGAAGTTCTTGAATCAGCTTTACTTGACAATAATGGAAAAATACAGACCTTTAATTCCTTGTTCACCATACTTTCTTTTTTATCATTGGAGCTGAGGAGGGATTCTCCAGGCATTTTCCCAAAACTAAATTCTTTTGCATAACTGCTAGACAGTAAAGTAGGTAGATTACTCTGGAGAACTTGTGTTCACTGCTTCAATGTCCGTGTGTGGACAGGTAATTATTTTGATTGTTCTCCTTGGAATGTCCAACAACTACAAATTGTCTCTCCATTTTTCAAACTTTCTAATCAGTATGTTCAGTTTCACTATATTGAATGGTTATTTGGACAATTTTGGGCAGGCAGTAGTAGTCCCCTTAGCTTTTTAGTTTGTTAAAACACTCTCAAATTCATTTCAGAATGTGTCTTGCATTGATCATAGTGTGTGTGTGTGTGTGTGTGTGTGTGTGTGTGTGTGTGTGTGTGTGTGTGTGTGTGTGGGTGCGCCCTGCAATGTATTGGCACCCTATCCAGGGTTTATCCGGCACTGTGCCCTAAGTTTCCAGTCTCCAGGCCCCTGCAACCCTTTATACAGGATTTAACAGTATAGACAATTTCCTATGGCATGTTTTTTTTTGTTGTTGTTTGTTTTCTCCAAATAGAAAGTTAGCCTTTTAGTACCATAGAAATAACCTCTTATTCTCTTATGTAATTACATATAAATTATATGTGTCTAAAGGACAGTGCCTATTACACCATTTTCTAGTAACAAGTTTAAGGGAGAGGGGGGGACTGCTATGGTACATCTTTACAGCTTTACTGTATATATGTTTTGCTCTGTATGTCTGAGAGTCAGCTGCATGTTTGTGAACATTTGAGTTCTCCAGAATCTCACACGTCTCCAGAATGATAAACATTGATTTGCTTGTCCTTTGTGACCTGGTTTAGCCTGTGTGTTGTACCAGAGGGTTGAGGTGGAAAATAAAGTTCAAGTTCAAACTGACCCTAGGGATGCTGAGTTCTCTCTAATTGCTATAGACCCAAAATGTGTGAGAGGTAGAAAAAAAAAAAAAAAGCTGACAATTATGCACACAATAATTATGCCACAATACACTAAAATACACATACTTTTGTTTCTCACCTACAGTAATTGATGACTAAAATTACAAGGCATAGCTGAAGAACAGGAATAAATATTGTCTGCTTTTCATCATTTTGGGATCAGGGGGAATAAATCCATAAATATTAAATTGTAAAGTAGAATAAATAAAGGGGTACAGTAGCAGTATTTTGACTGACACATTTACATACAGCATGTTTCAATAAACACAGAGGTTTTTACTGGATGGTTAATAAGTAATAAAAATTTTGACAGAACTATTTTATTATCCTCAAGCTTTCATTTAGAAATAACTAACATACATTTTTCCATCGGTCTGTCTACAGTATGTACTGGGGTACATTAATATCAGAAACCAGTTAAATGAAGAGGCAGTACAACTGTTTGGCCTGCTAATAATTTTGTGCATGTAACCAACATGTATTTTGTAAGATGCTAACATTAGCTGTTATGCTATTTTATAGTATTTGATACATTTACCTGTGGTGTGTGGCTTAATGTACTAGAAAACATTTTTATATATTTGATATATTTGCCCTGTTTAAGCAATCCTGCAAAGAAACACCCATTTTAGAAGAGTGTGAGTTATTGGACAATTGCCTGCTTGTTTTGACCAGCTAGATGTCAATGCATCATTAGTTAAAGCAAGTTCATAAAATTAAATGACTTGAGTCTGTTCTAGAATTGAGTAGTTCGTCAACAACATAGCATTTTTAGACTTCTTTCCAGTATGGGTGGCATGTAAAGGAACATATAATAATATGTTCCTGTTTAAATACAAATATATAAATACAGCTCTTAAAATTTTCAGTTTGCTTTGTTGGCTGGCTTCCTTTGTCTTTATATTGGTGATTTATGGCACCATAACACCAGCGTATGTGTTCTATTTATGTCTAATGTTGATAAATATTGAACAATAGTGACATTATCATAGCTGAAGTGATTACACTAGAAACAGCAGCTTAATATACTGTAAAGTGCAAACACTAACTGTTTATACAATGAGATTTTCAATAGGATGTACTTACAGGCATATTTTCCAGTCTTGACAGAGGGATTTAGATAAGGACTGGGGCATGACTTAGCTTCTGAGTAGTAAAGAAGAATCACTAAGGCTTAACAGTTACTTATAAGTAAACTTGTAGTTTCAAAAGTCCATAATTATTAAAGGGTTAACACACAAGTTCTTACCATATTTAGATGGGTAGATGTAGAAAGCTTAAAAAGAACAAAAGGTAAGAAAACAAGTTTCTTGACCGTCAAATCAGAACTTAAGCAATAAAAGAAAGACTCCAGTGTTTGCCTGGACGCAATCTATGCAATCTCCCACAACTTCTTAAACATGGAATTTTAAATACATTCCACGGGGGAAAAAAAAGTGGTGCAGTTAAAAATCTGCAAGGAGAGGGATCTGTAATGCTATCATCATTGCCACAACGTCCACTGTGTTCACCACCGGAATTGGGTTGGCCGTTGGCTGTTACCATAGTTGTAACATGGTTGCAGTAGTTCCCTTTCAAAAGCTACACTCAATGCTGCGTGAAAACGCTATGGGAACATCTCTTTGTTGCC
>QMIH01000149.1:121198-141141 GCA_003987875.1 Clarias batrachus | reverse complement strand
TATGTATGTATGTATGTATGTATGTATGTATGTATGTATGTGTATATATATATGTATGTATAATACACACACACACACACACACACACACACACACACACACACACACACACACATCTACACACACACTAGATATGCCCTCGACTTCCAAAAACATTATTTTTACACAAATATCTTCAATGCATACACTCCAACTTTACAGTTTTATTATATACTAGATGTGCTTGCAACTTAATTTGCATGGAATTTAATTGCACACTCAAGCGTGTTTTTAAAAAATTTACAAAGCCTCGTATCTAAAATTCCTGGGATAGGCTTCCTTTACAGGATAAACAATACAAAAGGTGAATGGATGGATCTGGCCTAAAAAAAAAGACTATGTACTTCCCATATGAATGGTCACATGTTTTTAGACAGTTTACATGTTACATGTCTCTCACATATAAGTAGTGCATGTTGGAACTTCACATTGAGGATTTGTTCATCCGATTCATTCATTTGGACAGTCACACCACCTTACATACAATATGCTCACATGTGAATACAGATGTTTTTCTACATTCGGCTGCTCAGTTTAGGTTTTGCCACAGCTGATATTCGATCCAGTTGATTTGACACAGATTTATCCACTTGGTCCACTCCTTGACGCAAACTTTTTTATTTAATCCCAGCATAGGACCAGAAAATCTGTTGCTGCTCAGATTCAGCACAAGACTGGCCAACCTGAAGAGCTTCTCCATGAGTTCACTAGACAGCCGCGGCTGATCTTTACTAATAGACATTCTGCCTAAACCTCTGCTTAAGTTCATACTTCACATATCTGTACTTGATTTGTTAGTGGATACTTTTTACTGTACTTTACTCCATTACATTCTACCACAAATGTCTTTACTTTCCACTACGCTACCAGTCTGCATTGTGCTGCTTTACATAAAGTGTTGTGTAGTATTTGCAATGGTAATATCTGCACCTGCTGATGATGCATAAGTGCATGATTTGCCTTCTTTTCATGTGCTGCTTAATCATGTAGCAAGAGTTTGTAGTGGCGACAGTTGCAGACAGCAACGGAATAGCACGAACCGAGGGCGGGTCTTTTACTATGACTTAAAGACTACTGTAAGCTGATACAAGCTCATAAAGTGGCTTGCTGAAAGCAAGGTAAGAACCCTACTAGCTTGATGAAATAATGGTTAATAAAAGTGGATAATTTAAATAAAAACTGTTTAGAGTATTTATATAGAATTTGTACAGAAATTTCTGTTTCAACACTAAGAAAAAGTCTCTCTCTCTTTCACTCAATTCAGTTCTGAAAAATATTAACAATTCATTCATTCACTCTTCCCTTTCTGCCTGCATTTTATGTCTTTGTCTTGAACTGTCAAATGGTTGACAGTGGGTCTTTTTCCTCTTTCCTTTTGGCAACTGAACATTGTAATAACGCAGATCTTATGCCTGCTGGAGTCAGGTACTGTAGTAAATTATACTTAAGTAGGGTAGAGGACTTGCTCCAGCATTACATAAGGTCAGTGGACAGCTGTTTCTGGTAACCTGTTGCATTATTTTTTTTTTCACCTGAGTGAGATCACCAGTAAGCAGCCCCTTTCACTTACACACACACACACACACTGTTCAAGGATGGGTTTTTTGGTCCTACTGTACATACATTACACCTCTCCATTGTGTGTGAATGGCACTGTGTTGAATTATGGGGTCATCATTGTTGTGCCTTTAAAACAGGCAATGGACATAGTCACAGAGGCAAAACAAGATCTGTGAGAGCTGTACTTTACTCCACTCACATGGAATGGAGATGTAACATCAAGAGTTAGCTATCCATATAGAAATCAAGCAAAATTAGTGTAATTGTTGGAAATGGCAATGGGGAGACAGCAAGATCCAGGGGTCCAGCTACATATTCAGTCTGAGACTGGATATAAGGAGCATTATGGGAGGTTGTTTACTGTATATCTGCAGCCATTAGGCTCTTTAATTAGTCCCTGCTAAGCTGGTGTATTGTCACCCTCCATGTTGTTGATGAGTAGTGAATTGTCACTATATATACTGTAAGTTTATTCTTATAGCTGCTGAACAATCTTACACGTAACATGTGCAATATTTGTACAAATGTCTTGAAATGTATCCTTCCTCCCTGTAACAGTGTATCTATAAATAGCATGTGTGTACTTTATTTTTTTACTGTATCCTCTTTTAACTTAATTATGTATGATTTAGCTGTGTGTGACTGTTGACATTTAGAATATTTTGGAAAGATTGTAATTGGTTTTGTTTCCTTTTTTTGTTGCTTTTTATAGAAGGCATTTTTTGGAAATATCTGAAAATTGAATGTTTGACAGGACATGAAATAATCAGCATCATCGCTGAGATATGAAACAGATGACACCTTGGCTTTGGCCTTGATGTGAATGAGTGAATAAAAATGAACTGCACATGCTGACTAAAAATTCATTAGTGGGACATACACAGTGGCTCATGGGTAAAAAAAAAAGTTTAATGCCTTTAGCTAGTGTGAAAGGGAGGGTCAAAATATGATTTAGACATATTCTTTTCATATGATTTTCCTGAAGAGGTGCAGTAAATACAAGAAAGCCAACATTTAAATGTGTTATAAATCTCTCCATTGCAAAGCAGCCAACACAAGCAACTTGGCAATACATCTGTCCAATTAGTATTAAAACTTGGACTTGGATTCAGCAGGCTAGATGTTTAAACTGATTAGTTTTAATTTAGTCACAGAGTAATGACTCCTGAAGCTTGTAACACTGTATTTTCTTTTTTGCAAAACTGCCCTCCCATAAATGTAGTATAATTGTGAAAGCTGTTGTTGATGGAAACACATGCCATAAGCACAGAGACAACATACTGTAAGCTTGCTTTCCAAGATTTGTCAGCAGTACACTTGTATTCATTACTCTTGTGTTTAAAAAAAAAAAACCTTCATATTAATTGAAGTATTACATGCTTTACTTGTTTTATTTCACTTTCAAAAAGCTGTGTATTTTCTTGATATAAAAGAGAAAATGTTCATGTAGCACCAGCAATCTAAATTTGGGGTATACAGGTATACAGACATCTGACTATCATAACTGTCGGTCCCCCCTTTGCTGCCATAGCAACAACACAATTTGAGAAGGCTTCCTAATAGATTTTAACATGGCTGTGGGCATTTGCCAATTCAGCCACAACATTTCTGATAGATTATATACAGTAACATTATAACATCAAAGTGAGACTAAATTTGGAATTGGGTGTTCAAAAAAGCACATATGGATGTAATGTTTGGAACTACTGTAGGCTCATGAAACATAGAAGATCTGTATCTGTACATCTAGATGCTCAAAGTCAATGTGAAGGAAAATATATGGAGAGGAAAGGTAAATAACTCTGCAGTGTCACAGAAACTGTTCACTTTTCCTTATACCAGTTCTTTACCATGTTTTTTTGTACTGATTTAATAAGTATAACAGGCAAATACTGTCACATTTAATAGTATTAGAACTGCAAGGCCAGTTATTGTGTTTTTGCTGTACAATTGTAGTTATGGCATTTTCTAGTTAGATCCAAGATCATAAAGTGTATATGAATATAATATAATTTAGAATTTTGGCCTTCATTTTCTCATACTTACCTCTTGATATGTTAAACAACTTACAACATGATGCTTTTAGTTTGAACTTGTTTTTACATTTTTCAAGTGATCAAAAATATTGCACCATGTGACTGCCAGGTGTTTCTTGTTGCCCAGGTTGCTTGCTTGTTGCTTAAATTTGAATGTCTCTTGGTTTGAGCCCTGTCTTTTCAGCCCTGAAGCAATTGATGTTTAAAAGGATGAACCAGGATAAAGACTAGAGAGCTGTTTATGAAGAAAAAGTAAGTCTGTTTAATGCTGAGAAAAATAGGCAAAATCGACCATTGTAGAAACATTGGCATTGCCACTTTTTAAATTCTTCAATACTTGCACAAAAGTTATCCATGGGGTGTTTGCTGTTGCACCAGTAAACTGGTAGTGAAGTTCCCAACAGTTAGCAGATAACCTATGCACATGCATAGTAGGTTTGACATTCTATATGCACGCTGATTCTGGCAGAATTGTACTGTAACAGTAATAGTGAATTGATATTTTATCAGAGACTGGGGCTGATCGGCAGAGTGAGTCATGTATTTTTTAAAGCATCAAAATATTAAAGTACTTCTACATACAATCGACAGCAGTGAGCACATTTACATTTTACTGTAAAAAATCAATTTTGACCTAATTTTAACCCTGTGTATGTACTATATACACACACACACACACACACACACCTTATTGCATATGAACTTGAGTAACATCCTATTCTTAATCCATAGGGTTTAATATGTTTTAATATTTAATATGTTTAATACAGTATTAATAATTTGATATGTTGGCCCACCCTTTGCAGCTACCCTTTGAAACTACTTCTGGAAAGGCCACCAATAAGGTTTAGAAATTTGTTTATTGGAATTTTTGACTCTTCTTCCAGAAGCACATTTGTGAGGTCAGACACTGATGTTGGACGAGAAGACCTGGTTCACATGCTCTGCTCGAATTCATCCACAAGGTGTTCTATTGTATTGAGGACAGAACTGTGCAGGCCAATCAAGTTCTTTCACACCAAAAGAACTCATCTATGTTTTTATGGACATTGCTTTGTGCACTGGTGCACAGTTGTGTTGGAACAGCAAAGGGCCATCCTCAAACTGTTCCCAGAAGAATTTTAAATGATTTTTTTTAAATAGAGATTTGTCTCCCCAACTGTTTTATGTCTTTAACAAAACATGAAATAAGGTCTTTGACCGGTAGTACTGATTTTATAAAGCAAAATCGAATTTTTGCTTATTTATTTTTTTTAATGGCAACTGTCTGTTAAACAAATTTGTTTTGTAACAAATTGCTCCTAGATTTCAGCAAAACTGTTTAATAAGGCTAAGGAGTGAATAAGTGTAAATTAGCCCACATAAACACACTACTTATAATGCCAAATGTAAGTAAATCAGTGCTTACCAGACCATCTGCATCTTTTCTTAGAAATGATCTTGTCTATTTCAGGGTTATCTTTCCTTTCAGGGTTATAAGCATTCCAGATGCTGGTCTCAGGGGCCGGATCTGCGGAATGTCTTGATCAACTTCGCTTACATCGAGAGAGCACGTCGGCTTGTATGAGTAGGTGCTTCCCAAACATAGACTTGATGAATGAGGAGTGAAGGTGAAGCTTTGGCGTTGATTCAGGGAGTAGAGGTGCAAACTCAGCTGACCCAGCTGATGGGTCTTTAGATGAGTATTTCATTGCAATTCAATGAGTTCCAATTGCAATTGCTTAAGTGCAGTGTCGGCATTTAGTGTCAAATTAATTTGCAAACAGGTCATTGTTGAATTTTTATGTTTTCAAAATTAGCAAATCTCCTGCTGAAGTCCATGTACAGTACAATGTGTTCAATTTGTCACCACACACTTCAGTCAGGCATTGGATGGTGGCTGTGTCACTCACTGACTAGCAAATAAGAATGTGAGACGGTTTGCCTTGAAACAGTTTAATTCGAAACTGGAGTTTCACATTAAGATTGTTAAGGTGCTTTGTTTGGCCACACAAAAACGCGAACTCATGAAATGAGAGATCTCAATGCAGGCATCATAAAATCTTTGCAACATTTTAATCCAACTTAGGCAGCACACCTCTATGTGGTGTGACGGATCCTTATGCTGAGTTCACCTCCTCTAAAAGTGCCCTGTATTGCTGGTGATTTAAATTCAACCAAATGCTTTTGTTTACTTTTGTCGTTACATGTCCAGTGTCCAACATCTTTCCACATATGGCCTTATCTTCTGTGTACCCCACCATTTCTCAAACCAAACTGACCAAACCACGGACCTCACTGCACATCACACCAACAAGTTTATAGAATTCCATCTCAGTGATGCACGGATGCCCTGTTCAGTATCCAAACTTTCCTCAGTAATGGAAAACTGGGCATCTACCCCTCAAATTAATAGAGACAGATGGGTAGTGTTGCTGTTGCTGAAGTTTGTGTTTAAGTTCTTTGACTTTTAGTAGCCACAGTTTTATGTAGACGCTTTCATATTGGTGTTTTGTTTCACGATTATACTCTGTGAAAACTGCTTATGACTCTTGACATATGAGACACACAGCTTTTTTTGTATTGCCTAAAAAAAATATTCTGTTACCAATCTCGGTTTGAATTGTTAATATTTGGTGTCCACTAGGGCACTAGGTATGATTTTGATTTAAAAAAAAAATAAAATCAGTTACAATTATTTTGATACAGATTGTGATTGCGATTTAAAATGAGATAGGTAACTATTAAATGTAACATATGCATTTAAATATATTTATCTAGTATAACAGCAAATAATGTCACAGATGATCTCATTAAGTGGATATTTGCAACTATTTATTCATCACATATTTATTTATTACATATTTATGTCTTAAATAATATATTTATAATCTTAAAACAATAACAAATATCGTATTGCTGATGGAAGAGTCGGATCACCGTGTGAAGTCTTCTCAAGCATATCCCCAAGATTCTCAATGGGATTAATGATCTGTGGTGGGCAATCCATGAGTGACTATGTTGTCTCATGCTCCCTAAATCACTCTTTCAAAATTTGAGCCCAGTGAATCTAGGCATCATTATTTGAAATTGCCCATGCCATCAGGAAAGGATCATAACACTGCCCCAAAAGACTTATATGGTAGGCACTAGATATGATGGCATCGGTTCCTCTGCTTGTCTTACTCTGATGCGCCTGTCACTCTGGAACAGGGTAAATTTGGTCTTATTAGACCATGACATTTTTTCCCAATGCTTCCAATTCCTTAGTAAGCAGCTGTTTAGGCCCAATCCCTTGAGTTATCTTCCTTCTGTGTGCGTGGAAATTCTCTTACTTTCAATATTAAACATGAAAAAAAAAAAAAAGTGTTTTACTTTTTTTTTTAAGGATTTAATTTCACTAAGCAACTACTAAGTGATTACCCATTATGCCCATTCAGGATGTTTTCCGACCACCTTTCTTCCTTGAAGATGATAGTTCACCACAATCCCTCCAGGTTTTAATAACGCATTTTATATATTTTAAACCATTTTTAGTAGTTTCAGCAATGATGCATGCCAATAATTTGACCTTTCTGAAACGGAGTAACATATTTGCCACAACCACAGGACCTGTCTTCTGATATGGTTGTTAAAGAAATGAGAAGCTATTTACTGCATCAACTTGGGGTTAATAATCTGTTGCTAGTTGGCCAGCTGTTGGCAGGCCTGGTTAAAAGTCACAAAGCACCTTTTTAGCACAATTAAGCACCATAGCAGTCAGAAATGGCAGCAAACTGAGAAGACAGGATGGTCTGGGAGCTCTCTACTCTCTGAGCAGAGCATTATGTTAGGTGAGTAACGTAAATGTGCATGGATAGAAAAAGCACCTCAAAACTCGCTATCCATCTGCTGTTTTGAAAGTAGATGGAATTTTCCAAAAAATAGCTGTATCTATAGCTATACCTTACATTAGACACTGGCACTGTTGTTTTAAACGCGACTCTTCTGATTCTGGAACACCAGCGTGTTTTTTAAAAAGCAAAGATTAAGGTAACTTTATGCTAGATTGGTTGGGTCAATAGGGATTATGCGAGCAAAGCATATTGAGGGTGTCATTTTAAGGGACTATTGTGAGAGCTGTAAAGAAGCCCCCAGTGACATAAACCACTACAAAACAGTCATAAAGGTATCAAAATCAACTAGATATATAGAGAAAGAAAGGAAGAAGGGAGTGAGAGAGAGAGATAGCATATTATTAATCCCAAAGGGGAATTAGATTCTTATAGCAGCCAGTTATAAAAAACAAACAAACCAATTAAAAAAAAGTTTGCAAAGAATGTTTAAGGCTATGGTTCAATTTACCAGAGAAAAAAGAATTATAAGGAGAGAGATTGTATGTACCTAATATAAATGTGAATACTATGATACAGTACTTCTGCCTATATTGTAGCCTAAATGGATATTAAGAATTAAAGTGTTTTTTTAATGAGATAGCAAGTTTAAATATTAGCATATACAGTATATGAATATGCAGTATGTCCAGGTGGATAATTTCAGTTGGCAAGAAAACTTCATGTAGTATTCTTTATGACAGCAGAGCTAAATAATTATTCTCTTACTGAGAATTAAGTGTTTTGCTTTTTGACTGAATATGGAGGTGATGTTGGGTGCTCTCCATTATATTCAATATTTTATGCAGCACTCTCCTCTCCACATCCAACTCCAAATGCTCCAGAAAAGTCCCCAGCACAGAGCTCGAATTGTGATGAATTTGTTCAGTTTTCTGGTATCACTGACTGCTGCCCCATCAAAGAATAATTCACTGGCACTATAAAAGACTTGCAACAAACATTGTAACATCCTGCTGCAACATTAAAGCACCTGAACTTGAAAATGACTTTAAATGCAGAAATACAGAGGCCATACTGAATGATGCAAAGCACTTATCAGATGTAAAAAAAAAAAAAAAAAAAGTGGGAAGTGTAAAAAAAAAAAAAAAACATGTTTATTACTTCTAGCAAAGTGACAGAAAGGCTAATGTGTAGAAGAATGTATCTGCTCATGATACAAAACATGAAAGCCTAACTGCATAACATGGTGGAGGTACTGTAGTGTCATGGCTTATGCTTGCTGTTTGGTGAGGTTATTGGGTCACCAGATTGATACAGGTACTGGAAGATAGCGATATAAAACTAAATATTAAGTTTTATTTTCAGCTTATTTTCTTACTGTCAATGACTTGTATGGTCTGCCATCAAAGGTGCCCAGCTCTTTAAGCTGTTGAAGACATCTATGTACATACATGTAAATATCAGGAAATAAAAGCAAAAAATTTTACCTTGTGTTTCGTGTTTCATGTTGTTTGAACTCACTACCCAATGCTATTATTGTAAGCAAGAAACAAAGAATTGGTCCAATACCTTTTAGACATTACTTCAACTGTATAGATTGGTAGATTACTATGAACATTCACTACTCTTTTAAAAGATCACATAAAATTTGTTAATGTAATATAATTTTTCTTGCTGGTCCCATGGCAGTTAACACTTCCACAATGTGTAATTGTGGAGCCAGGGCTACATGCTGCAGTAAGACTTTCTCATTATACTTCTCAGAAAAAAAAAAAAAAATCTATTTAACTTTTCCCCAAAACCATTTCTTACAAGATCAGAATATTAGTTTGCACTTATACACTAGAAGGCAGAGCTAAGGTCTGATTTGTGGTTGTTGTGCTAGATTAACTTCATTAAAATGCAATCACAGCATGTATTTTAAGAAAATTAAGTAATTTGAACGAGGAGATACAGAGGTAATACATTTTAATTAAGCTAGCTGGGACATTGTTATTTTATAGTTTTTAACTTTGTAAGAACAAATGCTGAATTAATGTCTTGATGAAGTAAATGTAGAAACAATCCTAGAAATTAATTTGTCAATATCGTTAAATTATTGTTTCAGCAAAACAAGGCAGTCAGTAAGAAAGGTGCTGATGGAGAGAGAGAGAGAGAGAGAGAGAGCACTGTCTCTGTTCAAGACTCACAAGTCACATTTTTTGGGAAGCATTTTCTCAAGCTAGTGTCATCTTAAATTTGTGTACTACCCACAGTCTAATGAACAGATTAGAGTATTTCACCTAATAACTGCAGTCCCTAACAGTGCATGTCCTATGCAAAAACTACATGAGACAACTTTAATGTAATCAGCGATATTATTATTACGTCTGACTGTCCTTCTGTATAGCAGAACTCTCTGCCTAACTTTTGAAGTACAAAGAATGACATTTTTTAAGGTTGAGTATCTTACTCAACCTATGCTCCGTTGTACTTCTTTCGTCGTCTGCCAAATACACTTTGTGTTAGTAGATTATAAAGTAGATTATTGAATCTGGCACTTAACTGTTCATCACATCACTTTCACTCAACATTTTAGCTCATGATAATATGGTATCAGTTTACATATTTTACATACCCTCACCTCTGTGGATATGTTTGGTTTACCAATCTGCGTTTTATCTCATAGTGTCATTTCACATGACTGCTTTTTAATGTTTTGTAATATACAATATGAGACAAACTGACAGAGGAAATGAGTTCTGACCAATGGGCAGACAAAACCTTTTATTTATATAGATTAAAAGTTATATATAGTTTTCCTTATACTTTGTATATTCACTAAATAATTGTATGTGTTATACGTCATCATGTGAATGCCTTCAGCAGGATTTCACAATGTTTAAAAAAATAAAAATAAAAAAACCTGTACATCCACTGGTCCTTTTGAGCTAGACATGTGACATCTGACATGTGTAAGCAGAAAAACATTGGGAAACTGCCATAATTGTAAAAAGCAAAGACAAGTAAATATATCCGCAGCAGTCCATTTTGAGGGCATGTAAAATACCCAAACTGAGAGCCTAGTGCTATATGCTAAAATACTCACCTGGCATGGATTACCACCCTGTACAATCACTATGAAAATGTATATAGCATTTACAGCATAATAATTTTATAATAATAATTTAATGCAACTTTTGCAGTACTTGGATAGCTCCCTGAAGTTTAACCTGGACCATACTGTAAGCGAAATCAAAATGTTGAGTATGGGCGATGTTACGGACAAATAACAACGCTGAGATGGTATAAGTTTATTAAGATTACCCACAATTCCACAGCGGAAGACAGAGAAAAACACGCTTGGCGTCAAAACAAGAAGTGTATGCATGATAAATTATACTCTGTATTCTTAACCAAGACTTGTTCGTTTTCCCAGTCAAAATTTCTTAAAAACCTTTGCTCGTCTTGTGGAACGAGTTACTCACAATCCAAGGTTCCACTGTATAACTTTTGCTTTTATCACAGATTTCCACACTCTTGCCTCCTCGTAACCAGCTTTGATTTTTACCATGGTTAAAATAAAAAACAATAGTTTAGTACTAGTAATAATGAACATGCATGTAGTGTGCATACAGTATGTGTGTAAGCTTCTGTCTGATAGCCTGTGTAATCTGTGCAGTTACCTTGAGTAGTTTGACATCTCTGTGCACCCATTTAGTTAGTAAAGATGTTTGCATGGATGCTAAAAGAAAAACAGCATGTCTCTCTCCTCAGGCTGTGTTTAAACAGCTTTTACTTAAGGCAGGTTAATGTAAAGACACAAAGTTTTTATGTCTACGACTTTTACACACTTACCAATAATAGCACTGACATGTGTGAGGGTCTGGCAGCCGGTTACTTTTGTACAAAAATAATCTAAAGTAAACATGGGTATGGTGTTGCCAGAGTGCACTAGAACAAGGCTTGGTCACCTTTTTTCTTCAAGAAAGAAGAAATAACATCCAAATAATCAAACTAAAAATCATATACATTTTTCTAAATGCTTGATCACCCAATTAAGCCTATTTCATGCTAGAGAACTTAAAAAACAAAAGAAACTGTCTAAGTTGCCATACTAACATTTAAGGTATGTTGATTGATTTACAGTGTGGACTCCTGCACTAACATGCACAAAAAACAAACAAACATACAAAAAAATCCACCCTAAAAGCTTTTGATGGCCTTACAACAGTACACAGAATAGAGCTGTGTTGCTAGCTAATATAGACTGATAAAATAAAATAAAGAAGCACTGAAACATATTTTATGTTTTTGGAACAGCAGTGAAAATAGTGTGCGTGTCACCAGTCCTGTTATACTCATCAGATTTCATATATAAGGCAACAAAGCTTACAAAATGCCTTTCATACTTTTCTGCATCACTCTGACTATATCTGTCAGATACTGTCCTCACCTGGTATATCAAGCAATGCAAAACTTTTTTTTATTGGGGATGGGGGAGGGGGGGTTTAGGTGGCAAGACCTTTTTTTGTGTATTTTTTTCACTCTAGTTAGCCAACTCCAGTTACTTTTTACTTTTTTCAAATATTCCACGACAATCTATCAATCTGAAAAGCTGACAGCAGTGTTTGCTTTCTCTGAGGTAAGGGGGATTGCCTGCTACAGGATTTATTTAATCTGCCAATCACTCAACATTGTGAGGTAGCTCAGGGCACTTGCAAGAAAGCACACAACAACTTTCTTCATCACTGGAAAAAAAAAATACTACACTGAATAGGTCTTATTTCCTGCACTTGTTTTGGACTAATCCGTTTCAAACCATTTCCCCCTTTGAGCATACAATATATCCATTTTTTAGTATTTAGTATATAAATAATACAAGCGCCTAATGATAACTGGAATTAGATTAGATTTGATTCGATCAGATCAGATTCAACTTTATTACTTTTCTGGCAAAGTATATTAGCACGCAACAGCAGCTCAGTTGAGGCACTGTAAAAAAAAACCAACTAGATAAATGTTGAATGAATTAATATTGTATTGTTGGCCCAACTTCTTTCAATGGAATTCATTAAGAGAACATGTGACATTGTCTTCTGGAAAACTTTGAAAACACAGACTGAAAAAACAAAAACAAAAAATCAAGTTGAGCCAGCAGTTTACCCTCCCTGAGATGGAATCACATGATTTTATAATTCCACTATTTCCCCACTGTTGCCTGCTCCAACCCAGCACACATGGCCGTGAGAGGGCTCAACTAACAAAAGTTCAAGAAAAACTCAGAAATGTTGAACAGTTAAGGAGTAATGGCACTTCAGTATTTGGTAAGTTGTAAATATATTGTTAGTTTGGCTTCAGAGTCACTGTTGCTCATCTATGAATGTTATATCTGTTAATTTATCTATATGAAAACCGAAATTAATAAATACCTGTAATAAAAAAAAGTGTTACTCCCTAACAAACCTTTTTGAATATGAAGCAATGAGCTTTAACTAATCCTTAGAATTCCAGAAACTCTTTTACACATTCTGGTGGTTTATAGCCTTATAAATATATATTATTTTTTTCATAACTAGATATTTTGTGAAATGTATCATCTTACTTTAATCAGAGCTCTGCTATGGTGAACAGAGGCATGATGGTTGGACTTTTGGAGCTACTGGAGGAGCATGAGCAAGCTGTTGAAGTTGTAGTATTCCTTGGGGGTCTGGAGGACTATGCAGTACTGTAGTTTTAGGAGTGATATTTTTTCAGGTCTGTGCTGTGAACATTGAATTCCAGTAGGACTGGATGTACACCTATGAAGCCATCCAAACAATTATTATTGAACTTTTTTTTTCCATAGAGACTTTTTTTTTTTTTTTGGTGTCTGACACATTGGGAGAAAAAAAGTCTTCAAAAGACACATTTTTGCTAGTTTTTATATTGTTATAGTTATGATATTGTAATATAAAAGAATCAGTAAGAGAGTGATAAGCAGCTGGTGTTACCCATTTATTTTATTGACCCTTAACAAAATAGAACCTGTATCATTGTTTTAGTTTTGGAAGAATAAAGTTTTTTTTAAGTAATGTCTGTGTGTTTTAATTGTTGGCTTATTGTTAGGCCAATTTGATTCTATAGAAAAACAAGTGACCCAAATCACTCGAACCAACTACAGTCCATCAATGTGACACAGTGGGAAACAACTTACCTTTTTTTGATAGGTAGATAAAAAGTTGGGCTAAGTCAACCCTAGGGAAATGTAATTAATTGAGCCCACAAACAATACTACTTGTATTACTTATTACTTATTGTAAACAATACTGCCAGCTCATCTGAAATCCACAATGAATTCCTTTGTCTTCTTTTTACAGACACCCTTATCCAGAACAACGTACATTTTTGATCTTATTACACATCTGAGAAGTTGAGGGTTAAGGGCCTTACTAAAGGGCTAAAAGGGGGCAGCTTAGTGATTTGTTGTGAACATGGGACCTTTTTTATTAGAATTATAATACTTTAACCACTGAGCTCCACCCTGCCCTCTTCTTCATGTTAAGTTCCAGGTTATTGTCCAACCATGTGTCTAGGTGCTGGATCTCCTCTCTATAGACTACAGTATCTTATCCTTACCTCTGAACAGGCCTACCACCCCAACATAAAGGTTGTGGTTGTTGAGGTGATATAGGACAAAATGGAGCACCATGGAAATGGCATCTTATGTTTATCTATTGAAGCAAAGGAAATTTTTTTCAAAAAATATATAGAAGAGGTTAAGGAATACTGCAGTTTGAACTCAGTGATAGCCTAAATCCCTTGCCACATACACTGGGTGTCAGCAGAGGTGAAATCCCTACTCCAATCACTATATGCGTTTTGGTTTGCAGATTCTCCTCCTCGGATTGGCCCTAACAATGTTGTAGGCCTCGTGGTCTACACTAAACTGTTATCACAACAACACATGTGCACCGATGTAGTAAATAAAACTTAATAATCAGATATTCAAGATCAGAAGGCCAGTTTAAAAAATAGTGATGGAGACGATGTACAGTACGATGGTTTGTTTACATAAGTGCGAAAGCCCCACTTTTTTTCTTTTTTTTTTTCTTTTTTTTACCTGAGGCTACTTTATCACCCCTGAAAATGGTGTGCTCTTCGAAGTCCAGCAAGCAGCATGGGATTCTGTCGTTAAGCCAAATGTAATATTGTGGTCCGTAATCAATCTCTGCCTGAGGGTCCACATCCTGAGCTCATCTAGTTTATTTTCTAGGGACCACAAATTGGCAAGAAAAATACTTGGAAGCACTGGTTGCTGTAGGTTTAGCTTTAGCTTAGCCTGTAGCCCTCTGTGTATTCCTCATCTCTGCTTCCAGTTGGGATAAAGGCTTCCTTACCATCTATGATGGTAACTGTTAGAAGTTGAAGTGAATATGCAAGTATTTGTGAGATGCAAGCAGTTTTTTTTGTGTAAAAGCTGTGCTATATTTTCAAGGAATTTATTTTAGACTATTTAGAATTTTTTACAAGTTTATCTAAAAAAATTTATAAAATGGCAATTGATTCTGAACTTAAAACTGATACATTGATTAAAGTAATTGAATGAACTGACAAAAGATTCAACTGCATAACTGATTAAATCACACAGCACTATCCAGAATGCAAAGACTTAAATATTAATTCATTCATCCCATTATACACACACAAGAATACACAAACATGCCTGTTAAGGAAAATACACAATATACAGGAAAAACTCGAAAAAAAGGGCAATATCGTGCAAAAAGTTAATTTAGTCAGTAATGCAACTTAAAAGGTGAAACTAATATATGAGATAGACTCATTACATGCAAAGCAAGATAGTTCAGTCCATGATTTGTCATGATTGAGATGATTATGGCTTACAGCTCATGAAAACCCCAAATCCACAATCTCAGAAAATTAGAATATTATGAAAAGGTTCAATATTCTAGGATTAAAGTGTCCCACTCTAAGCAGCTAATTAAGCCATAACACCTGCAAATGGTTCCTGAGCCTTTAAATGGTCTCTCAGTCTGGTTCAGTAGGAAGCACACTCATGGGAAAGACCTTAACCTGACAGTTGTGCAGAAAACCATCATTGACATCCTCTATAAGGAGGGAAAGCCTCAAAAGGTAATTGCAACAAAAGTTGGATGTTCCTAAAGTGCTGTATCAAAGCACATTAATAGAAAGGTATGTGAAAAGTGTGTAAGAAAAAGGTGCACAAGCAGCAGGGATGACCGCAGCCTGGAGAGGATTGTCAGAAAAAAAACATTCAAAAGTGTTGGGGATTTCCACAAGGAGTGGACAGAGGTTGGAGTCAGTGCATCAAGAGCCATCATACACAGACGGATCCTGGACACGGGCTTCAAATGTCAGAAGCATCTTACCTGAGCTAAAGAAAAAAAAAAAGAACTGGTCTCTTGCTCAATGGTCCAATCCTCTTTTCTGATGAGAGCAACTTTTGCATCTCATTTGGAAACCAAGTATCCAGAGTCTGGAGGAAGAATGAAGAAGCACACACTGCAAGATGCTTGAAGTCCAGTGTGAAGTTTGTACAGTCTGTGTGGATTTGGGGAACCATGTCATCTGCTGGTGATGGCCCACTGTGCTTCATTTAAGTCCAGGGTCAATGCAGCCGTCTAGCAGGAGATTTTGGGGCATTTTATGCTTCCTTCCACAGATGAGCTTTATGGGGATACTGACTTCACCTGCCCACACTGCCAAAAGCACCAAAACCTGGTTCAATGACCTTGGGATTACTGTGCTTGATTGGCCAGCAAATTCACCTGACCTGAACCCCATAGAGAGTCTATGGGGCATTGCCAAGAGAAAGATGATAGACATGAGACCGAACAATGCAGGAGACCTGAAGGCCGCTATTGAAGCATCCTGGTCTTCCATAACACCTCAGCAGTGCCACAGGCTGACAGCTTCCATGCCACACCACATTGCGGCAGTAATTTCTGCAAAAGGGGCCCAGACCAAATACTGAGTACATATGCATACTTATACTTTTCAGGTATAGGTCCGATATTGTTCTACAGTATGTACAATCCTTGTTTTATTGATTGCATGTAATATACTAATTTACTGAGATTGTGTATTTGGGTTTTTCATGAGCTGTACGCCGTAATCATCTCAATTATGACAAATCATGGCTTGAACTATCTTGCTTGTCATGTAATGAGTCTATCTCATATATTAGTTTCACCTTTTAAGTTGCATTACTGAAATACAGTAAATGAACTTTTGCACAATATTACATTTTTTTCGAGTTTCTTCTGTATGTATTACAACAAATTAATGAAATATATTTAGTCATTATAGATGATAAAATGCAAATATGCAAAGAATCTAGATGTTAGTATTGCTTAAATTAATTGTATTTTGCAGACCACAGGAGAGATATTCTACCCTGTGTACTGTGGATGGCTTGTGTGGGTTATATAGAGCAGCTGCTTTTCTAAGAAGTGACAGTGGGACATTAAAAAATAATAATAATTTGAAATTGTATTGGCACATGCACCACATACAGTAAAGTAAGCACACTGATGCATAGAAAGTTAAGTGTGCAGAACAAAAACAGCAAACAGCACAAACATGGAGCAGAGCAAACTTTTCTGCCATTGATAAAAGAAACAGAAACCGATGTTACAGCCAGTGGACACACATTGTTTATTGAAGATTAAAGCCAGGGTAGATCTGCCACTCAAGCACACCTAGGGTCAGTTTAGAGCTCCCAGTCTGCCTACACATGTTTTTTTTTTTTTTTGGATGCAAACCCAAAAGAAACAACACACAAAAACTCCACACAGGCAGTGAACCTGGTTCTGGATTAAACCAGAAACCCTGAAGCAAGAATGTTGCAACACTAACCACTACACCACCATGCCACCCACTTAACTGATTTTTTTTTTTTTTTCACTGACTGATGTATAAAGCAATGCAAAAAGTGCTGGTGTTATTTGTGTTAAATCATATTTGTGTCAAATTTTGCCAGATGTTCCTTATGGACGTTGGTAAAAGATGATTAATCTATTTTCTTTTCCTTTGTACGTAGTTTCTTGCCCTGAATTTTTGTGGTTTTGTTTGCTCTAAAGCAATCCCTTAAGATGGGGATATGTGTTATATTTGTTGGCATCAGTAGAAAGATTTGTAGAGACAGGGTATTCTTGCACAAGAACCTGGACAGGTTTTTTTTTTTTTTTTAATATGTTGTATGTACTATATTTTCCGTAGACAAAATTACTGATATTAGGATAAGGTTTTGTATTAACCAACAGGTAAATGAAGCACCAAGATATGATATACAGTATCAATGCCTTTGCTGAACTATGAAGAACGGAGTAAAAGAAAGAGCACTTAAAAATATATATATTTAGTAACACTGGCAGCACACCTATAAAAACACATCTCACATAAGACCCAGTTAGGCTAATTTATCAAATTAGAGTTTTGATACTCTGTGTTCGTGTGTGCATGCTACTAACAGACAGGATTTGATACTGTGTGTGTGTGTGTGTGTGTGTGTGTGTGTGTGTGTGTGTGTGTGTGTGTGTGTGTGTGTGTGCGTGTGTGTGTGTGTGTGCACGCTACTGACAGACAGCATTTCATTTTGTGATTTTCCATCAAAGGAACAGGAGTTACCAACATGTTGGTATTATACGGTGGAAGAAATGTTTTCACATTTCAGTTTCTTTTTTTCCCAAGATTAAATGTGTATCCTATTACATTCTCTCAGTCTCTACTTCTAATTCTGACACACCTGATGCCACATTTCACCCTGTCTGACTGCTAAGACAAGGATTTTACCCTGAAGAAGAACCATGTGCTCTATTTTTTAACCCATTACCATACACTGCTTTGCAAAAAAAAAAAAAAAGTTGCACACACTATGATTTCATTTAATCACCATTAAATTTAATTATAGCACACAATGTAGTGACTAGCTCATGTATGAAAATTGCATTATTGCTCATCCTGGAATGTGTCTGTGTCATCAGGGAAGAATGCTTCCCTTCTTACTCCGATGCACCCATCACTCTGCTATAGGGTCCTTTTTTGCTCCCTAGCAAATTAAAGCCTTTTTTCTGATTAGACTCACTAACAAGTGGTTTTCTCATGGCCAGCTTTGCAGTTGTTAATTTTTCTTGAGAGCATTCCACTCTCTGAATGTTCACGGGTCCAACTGCAATGAGCTCCAAGCCACCTCAGCCAGGATCATTATTCACATTCAAATATTTTATTGTGGTTAAAAGCCTCATCAGTATACAGATTAGTTTTTTTTTGTAGAAAAATCTATGCAGAAAAAAAAAATAAAAAGCTATCCTGGGTAAAAAACCTTCTCCGGATTGCTCAGGATATCAAGCAGTCAGTATCTTGGGCTGTGTTCAACAAGACCATAACCCAAAGCTTAATGCCAGGAAAATGCAGGAGAGGCTTCAGAACAACTCTGTGAAAGTCCTGAAACTGCCCAGCCAGAGTCCTGAACCCAATACAGCATCTCTGGAGAGACCAGAAAATGGCTGGGCACTGACCCTGCCCGTTTAACCTAGTTGAGTTTGAATGATTCAGTCAAGAAAACTAAAAGAAAGGTACACCACGCTTGTACGTAGCATCATTCACAAGCCGACTTAAAACTGTCATTGGAAACACAGCATGTTTTTGAATACTTGTGAAAATTAGATATTTTAGATTTTAGTCTTTTAGTCTGTGTGTGCATGGATTTTGCATGTTCTCCCCGTGCTTGGTGGGTTTCCTCCTGGTACTCCGGTTTCCTCCCACAGTCCAAAGACATGTAGGTTAGGCTAATTGGCGTTCCCAAATTGGCGTTCCCAAATTGGCGTTCCCAAATTGCCCGTAGTGTGTGAATGAGTGAGTGTGTGTCTGTGTCCTGCGATGGATTGGCACCCTGCCATGTGCCCTAAGTCTTCTGGGATAGGCTTCAGGCCCCCCGTGACCCTGCGGTAAGCGGTATGAGTGAGTGAGTTTTTAATTTTAATAAAATAAATCAATTAACACCTCTTTTTACTTTGTCATTGTGGAATATTGACTGTAGAATGATGGGGGGGGGGGGGGGGTTGGGCCTGAGAGTGACGTCATCAACCAGCACGACCATACTGTATATAAACCGGAGAGAGAAGCGGGAAAGAGGAATGAGATCGTGGTTTTAGTGTTTTGGTATTTGGTTGTGACTTTTTGCCTCCCATTGACTTTGATTATTGCTTTGGTTGGTCTTTGTATATATTTGTAGATAATACAATATTTGTAGTGTGGGCGTGGCTGCCATTTATTTTGGGAAGAGGGAATTTATTCACTGTTTGTGGTTTAGGGAGTCAGGGAAGGTATCTGTTTTTTTTTTTGTTTTTTTTGCAGGTAATCTAGCTACTAAATATAAATACTATTTAGTTTATATTTTGGCCTGGGTCCACCCTGAATCTGATCCTCCTCCTCCTCCTGTTGTGTGTGTGTGTGTGTGTGTGTGTGTGTATTTTTTTGTAAAGCAATACAA
>QMIH01000149.1:98863-121153 GCA_003987875.1 Clarias batrachus | reverse complement strand
GTGTGTGTGTGTGTGTGTGTGTGTGTGTGTGTGTGTGTGTGTGTGCGTATTTTTTTGTAAAGCAATACAAACCTCATTATTTCATCAGTTAATGACTGGATCTAGTTCTTTCTGCCATATACCACCATTTCCATACAGTTTAAAATAGAACCCTGAAGCATTCTTTTGCTGTACGCCGCAACCCTAAACTGGGACGTAACGCCATATTTAAGTGACCACTTAAGTGACCACAATTTTCAAGCACAAGAAAGACAACAGCTTTATTATGCAAAGGTGTTCTTTCAGTTAAAACAACTAGTTTCAGATTGATATCTGTTCATCTTTTTGAACTACGCTAGAATGCCTCATCCCAACCCCACTGTTAAAAAAAAAAAGTTGCTCAGTAATGTTTACTCTGAGTAAATTTTTTATGAGCTACTTTTTACTTTTGTAAATTATTATAATAGTAACTTTACTTGTACTTTAGTAAAATTTCACTGAAGTAACAGTACTTTTTAGTACTCTTTCCACCTCTGCCCCTATAGTGCATATAATCCTTCATTAAACACACTCCACTATTATCCTCAAACAGCTTTTCATTATCAACATTATTTTATAATTTGTAAGCATATTTGTTGCATATATGTTAAACATTCAGAGAATAGTTTTTTGATTTTGTGCGGTTCTAATGAGTGACCCACTTTCATTCCTTAACCATGCCACTTTCTGTTTGGTAAAATACCCTATACTGCCCTTTCAGGCATTCAAACTCTTTTCCATTTTCATAATTTATCCATTTTCATAATTATACTCATACATTATTATATTATAAAAATTTCAGAACTGACCGTGAGTTTATAAAAATGAGTTGGACATGCTGATGTAAGTCTATAATATACATCAATCACCATACAGCCAATTAAAGCAATGAATGTTTTTTTGAGATTGCAAATGTGGGTTAAAATTGCTTTGTTTTGGTTGATGTCAGCAGTTTAAATGCATTTTTCTACACGGAAAGATTCTTATGTTTTATTGTATTAATACAAAAATATTAAAATATAAAAAAAGATGAAATATTCAGACTGGTAATTAAATAAGGGAATAAACTAGTTCCTTATTAAAGAGCTAAAGCCCTATGGGTGTCAAAATTAGTACTCCCTCTTTTAATTATTGTAAAAATCATAGCGTGCCTTTGTATTAAGCAAATTAGCAACCTCAAATGAACAACAAAATAACTTTATTCACCATGGAATTATTTAGGAGTAGATTTAGGAGGGAAAGATGTAGCCAGGTGCTTCTAATCATCAGGCCTTTATTAAATGATCATCAGCAGGTGTGCAGCCCTCTCTCTCTCTCTCTCTCATATATATATATATATATATATATATATATAAACAAACATCTAAACATCTTGTGGTGCGGCTTGTAACAGAATGACCATTTGGTGCGTTTTGAATAACTAAAATAACTGACTTCTTGTTGAGTAGAGAACCTAACATACACATACATAGCAAAAATTGTTCAGCTTAATGAGATCTAAATGTGTGCCGGTCTTCACATGCATACCTGCAAGTTTGTATGAGCTACTGTATTCAACAAAATCTTGTGTGAGGGGCCTCTACCACACACAAGCCTCAGCTGCTCTGTGGCAGCAGATTCCAACCTGTCTGACAATTTTTATGACTTTTTTAGGGTGACCTTTTTTCCAAGACATTCACAAAGCCTCGGATGCTGGAAAAAATACTTCACATGGCATCAGTAATATTAGAGCATTAACACTAATCAGTGTGCTGGTGTCATAGTGCTTGATCCTAATAATAAATAAATAAATAAAATTGGATACATTGCAATACAAAAACCTATCACTTGTATAACAGTATTTATTAGGTCTTTTTTTACACCAGCACATTTTTATTTGTTGCAATTGAGATAACATAATGGTTGTGTTGTAGACCTGAAACATTACAGTACATTTTGTGGAACTCACCAACAAACCAAAATACATCTTGCTCAGTCTATCTTAGCATGATCTTTATCTTTTAAAAATACCAAAACATTTAATGAGATATTTCTTTAATATTTAGTCTAATAATATGTTGTGAAAGCACAAACTCTATGAATTGAGCAATGCTCAATACATGGTGTTAGAGGTTAACATCGTTCATGTTGCTGCAGATCATCTCATGCAAAGCATTTAAATGAAGGGTGTTATGCAATATATGCTTGAGCCAGAATGTTCTGAAACTAGATGTCACTAGAAAGTACTTATATATAAAAAATGTTTGTTTGTTTTTTGTTTGTTTGTTTGTTTGTTTGTTTTTTTGTAAGAACAGATTCTTGCTCATGCAGAACATTCTCCTCAAGCTTTGCAGTGTTGGACATTCTGAGATGCACTAATTTAACTAAAGGATGGAGCAGGTGTACAAGTTTTTTTTTAAAATACTGGTTGCTAAATGTATTTTTCAAGTGAGTTCCAATAACTAGTGAGTAGGAATTTGTATATGTAGCTCTCAATGACAGTGAATAACATCCAGTTATTGCTTTTTGATTTCTTTTGCTGCTGGTATGAATGATCAGAATTAGGGTATGTTTTTTACAAGGGCAATGATAAATGCAATGGTATGTAAGATCTTTTACCACAAATCTGAAATAGCTCAGCTGAAATGTGCTAAATTCTATGTAATTTTGTGGAATTCTCATGGGTTCAGATACTGTAGCAGTCCTATTCGTTTCACTGTAGTTTCCAATATTTTACAGAGTTTGAGGGGTTAACCTGGGGTATATACTGTAAGTAGCATACATAATGTCATGAAAAACCACTATGCCTAATAATGTGAATAAATGTGGAACTGTAAATTGTGTAGAGGTTGATGATCAGATGATCATGGTATGATGATGTTGTATGATAGCATTATACATTTGATAATGAGTAATTTTCCAATGCTTCACACTAGACATGCACTGATTATTGGCCAAAACATATTTAATTATTTTGAGGTTAAGCTACAGTACCAATAATGAATTTGGCCGGTTCCAATTTTCTTTTCTTTCTTGAACTACTCATCTCGACATTGTACACTGTCATTGTACCATTGCAAAGGTTTAATGTGTAATTCATGTTTTTTTTTTCCAACTTGTGATTGTTCTACAGGGTGGGCCATTTATATGGATACACCTTAATAAAATGGGAATGGTTGGTTATATTAACGTCCTGTTTGTGGCACATTAGTATATGTGAGGTTGCATGCACCAGTTGAATGGCCCCCAAGGTCTCCCGATCTGACCCCCAAAGACTTTTATCTTTGAGGTCATCTGAAGGCAATTGTCTATGGTGTGAAGATACAAGATGTGCAGCACCTGAAACTACGGATACTGGAAGCCTGTGCTGGCATTTCTCCTGCGGTGTTGCTATCAATGTGTGAAGAGTGGGAGAAGAGGGTTGCATTGACAATCCATCACAATAGGCAGCACATTGAACACATTTTATAAGTGGTCAGAAACTTGTAAATAACTCATGAAAGAATAAAGTTACGTTAAAACCAAGCACACCATTGTTTTTATTGTGAAATTCCCAATAGGTTTGATGTGTCACATGACCCTCTTCCTATTGAAAAAAACAAAAGTTGGATCCAAGATGGCCGACTTCAAAATGACCACCATGATCACCACCCATCTTGAAAAGTTTGCCCCCTCACATATACTAATGTGCCATAAACAGGACGTTAATATCACCAACCATTCCCATTTTATTAAGGTGTATCCATATAAATGGCCCACCCTGTACATCAAAAAAAGAAAGTTTTGATTGTCAATAACTGTCAATATGCCCCCTGTGCATATACAATGCTGTTAACCCTTTAAGCAAGGCCCTTAACCCTTAGCCCTTAATCTGGTCCAGGGGCGCTGTAAGCTGGCTGACTCTGCGCTCTGACCCCAGCTTCCTAACTGAGATATGCAAAAAATAATTTCACTCTGCTGTAGAGTACATGTGACAAATAATTTTGTTTTAAATTATTATTATTTTAAGGTAGACACAAAAAGAGGGATTTCTTGTCACCTCTAATAATAATCGAGCGTCCTCCTGTCTTACAACCTGTGCATGCACACTTAAAAGCACAGTCATATTTTCTATTCTCTAGTGAACACATTTACAGCGTTCAAAACTTACTATGTGTATCATGGGCCAGTTTCTGTGGAGTTTTTGTGTGCATGTTCTGAATATGTCCGCAAGGATTTCTTCTCACCTCCCAGAGTGTACATAGTGTCAAAAAAAAAACATAGTGTCCTGGGATTTACTGGCATCTCATCAAAGTTCTATTCCAACTTCATGCACAACATTTGTATAGACTCTGAATGCATCATGTCACCTGACAGGATTCAGAATTCAGAGACGTCCTTGCCACAACCTATATTTTGGCTATGGTTGGAAACAAAATGACATGGATCAACAGAAACGGTAGATTAACAGATACAAGACAGAAGGTGTTTAAATGTTAGCTGTTTGGAAATAGTGTCTGAAACAGGAATTTTCTCACAAATTTCATCCCTTGATCTTGAAACCCAGGAAAACAACAAAACTGTACCTTATATGCAGCTGATTTATTTACTAGAAAATCCAATCAGTTTTCCAAGCTGGGTCACTGAAATCCACCCAAACTGACAAACATGCAAGATATCTTTGTTGTTGTTTTGTTGTGAGCTTTTTTTTTTTTTCGGATAAAGTAAACATGCACAGTGATAAAACAGAAGGATACATTTAGGGTTATGGGTGGTTGGGTTAAGGGGTTGAATAGCAGCCATGGTTGGTCTTAAGAGAAATAAATTGTAAGCGTAAGACTCTTGTCCCTAGGGCAGAATATTCAGTTCAGACAGTGTGTGTGGATGCAGTCAGAAAAATAAGCATGAACTCTAATACAGTTTTTAACTATAATAATACATTTTAAGAATACTGCCAAAAACTTAAAAAAAGCAAAAAGCTACTTCTTGGGTATTCTATATATATGGGGTAAATTTAAATTGTCAAGCAGTTCATTCAATTATTATTATTAGAGTCTTACAATGAGGCTAATAAATGAGTATTCAATTTCAAAAAAGATTGAAGAAGTTAAAGAAGTTGATTTCACATTATGACAATAGCAATATAATAATATATTTTTTAAAATCCAATTTTGCTTTTTATTAACAAATAAATAAATAAAATTCAGGACATAGATATGCCCAAAGGAAAAGCTACATTTGATGTTTTCTGAGAGAAAGCTTTAGGCATTCTTTCCCAAAATGATAATTAATCATAAGTGTCACAATATGGAGTGAATTCCTACTCTGGAGACATGGATTTTCTTTCACATTAAAAAAAACCACCATGACTAACAAGGAAATCATCAATTGAACATCATACACATTTTCAATCATAAATACACACGCCTCATTAAAACAGGAAGCACTTTTAGATGAGTTAGGCATAAAACAATTAAAATTAATTAAAGTGTTCTTATACCAAGTACTTATATGAACTATTCTCCAATTTGCACACAACCCATTCAGATCGATTATGTTGCAAAAACATTAAACAACATTCTTATTATGTTAAATAAGAATAATAAACCTTTGATATATGTTTTTAATAACAAAGCAATACCTTTTAATTAACAAGGATTTTGTCTGCTAGACAAACGATACTGGTGATACACCCACATAACTATATTTTAGACCACATTAATCGTTTAAATCTGTTAAACATCAGATATGGTGAATAAATCTCTGTAGTATTATACACCCCCAGGGCTCACTGTAAGTGTTAGATGCTGCTGCCATTTTGCTCTAAGTGTGGAATACATCATCACCACCACCAGCTGCTTCAAGCTTTACTGAAAATTTAACAACATCAATAAGTATTGTAAAAAGCATCATGGAGGGTTACTTAGGAGTATAAGGTGTTATCTCAATTATACACTCAGCAGTTCACACAATAATTGCCAACCTTCAAGAAAATAATTTATAAATAATTTGAAACCAGCAAAATGCTGGTTTCAATATACAGCATACAGCTTTGGGGGGAAAAAAATAAGCGAACACTGCAAAATAATCAGTTTCTAATTTTTGTTTTGTTTTGTTTTCTTACAGGTGCATGTATTGGTGAGATGTGTAGCTTAATTTTTTGTGAACTGCTACAATATTTCTCCTAATTAAAAATATAACTATTGTTATTTAGAGTGTATATGTAAAGGAACTGACATCACAGCACATCAAAATAACACAAGGTCATGCAGTATTTGCAGAGCTTTAATAACTCAAATAAAACAAAATGCAAATAATATGTAAACAAATTGTGTTAATGCTTTGACACTGTAATTTGCAGTTACAGCTTTCATGCTTTGGTTCTTCTCTCTCTCTCTCTCTCTCTCTCTCTCTCTCTGTCTCTCTCTCTCGTGCTTAGGATTGTGGGTAATCATCTCCCATGCTTAGTCTCAGTGCACGCGTGCACTGTTTACTGCTACAATAGTTCAAGTTCAAGGCCTTTGGTACAATTAATAGCATTGAGCCTTGACCTGTCTTGAACAAGGGTAGACACTCTTTTCCAGGGATCTTAGACCATTCTTTATGTAGACTAGAAACTCATTTTAAGACAGATAAATGGAGTCATTTAAGACAGATAAATGGATCGCAGGGAAAGCATCTTTTAGGCTGCAGTATCCTGGTAAGTGGAAGCATTTATGATGCCATCAATCTTCACAAGAGACTCTGGACTAATATTAACAAAAGAAGCTGTACTACAGTACAGACTAAGTCAGCCCTTCAGCATGCCAAGATCATGGGCCAGGTACAACATGGAAGACAAGGTTTGGGCCTTTCTCAGGACACTTGGTAGCAAGCTAAATAGGCATTCATCTCTGGACACAAGTGCCATCACATATCTCTTTGTGTTTTACTGTTACCTGTCTATTTATTTGCTCGTTTGTTTTGTTTTTGTATTTATTTCATTTTAGGGAATCCTTAGAAGAAAAACAGTTTCCTTATTTGTTTGAGTGGCAAATTAATTATTAGGTCTTGCCATATTAGTCAGTCTATGAAGTGTTCATGGGGGGCACAATTCAACATATTGTGAAGTTCATTTGCACCATTTGAGCTCTTACTGTGCTCATATGTCAGTGTCAGTATGACTCTCTGTAAATAAGTCAAGTGTCACACTCTGTGGCACACTGCTGCAGCACAATACACTATCTCCGGAACATTTTTCCGCAGGCTCAGCACTATGTGTTTCTCAAGAAGAGGAAAAAGTTATCACAGGGCCTATACATATTTTATAATTCTGCACATTCTGTATAACTACTTTGCACATGCTGGCATTACCCAGTGGTCACAAAAATACAGTTGGTAACTTTGCTGCCTCACGGGTCCAAGTTCCTTTGTTGAATCCTGCATTTGGGTTACTGTCTATGTGGTGTTTCAAATGTTCTTCCTGTACATACTATACGTATATGTGTTTCTTCCCAAGCATGACTGCTCAAATGACCATGAAAATCTAAAAAAATCTAAATCAGTAGCTATCTAATAGCTTTCTTTTTGTAATTTAAATTAGTTAAATGTTTTTTGTTACAATACTTTTCATTAAATTATAGCATAAGTAAATGACCAAGGAATATTCCCACCTGCTCCTACTGTGTGAATATTAACCCCCTGATTACAACTAAATAATGAAATATCTGGTAGACAAATTGTAGCACATTGAAACTAAAATAACTTGCACTGTATTCCAGGATTATGAAATAGTCATTTCTACATTGAAGGCAGAATGTAGGTGGAAAGATTTATTTATTTATTTATTCATTCATTCATTCATTCTACTGTGGGAAAAGGCCAGCTTTGGCAAAATGCTTAAACTAGTAAAACAGTAACTTATCTATTTGTCTATTTGACCATATATATTTGATCATAATCTCTCTTGCTCTTTTAATAGCCCTGCTTTTTTAAAACGTCTCTGCCATGCAGACAATTCATTGTACTTTCTGAATTGTTTAGACAAAACTTAAGTTGAACCATGCAATGATGGGCCCGTTCAGAAAAGTTTCCATGGTGGATCTGTAGAACTTGGACGTGGTAGTTAAATATATTAAATTTTCTCAGCTGTCAGAAAAAAAAAAAACATAAAAATATTTTTCCCATCGGCAATTGTTGGAGATGCTGGTGATGTTCCCAAGATTTCCTTCCTACATTAACAGCTCTTAGTGATCGTGATGAGGAAATGGAGAGATTGTTTCCAGCAAAAACCTTTCAGCATTTCAGCTGTCCACACATCTCTCTTACGCTTTTATGTGGTGCTTAAATACTTGTGATGTAATCTTAAGGGTAAGACTTTGGAATTCTAAGGTTCTATCTGACAATTCTGTTGTTTAAAAAATAATGGTCAATCCCAAGGTTTGTGTCATATCCATACATGATTAGTTTGTCATAAAGGTTGGTAGAGCTACGACCATTCATGAACAATCACTTTCCTTATGCATGATGTATGCATTCATATGTATATATAGCAGCTTATCAATTTAGAAAAAAAAAAAAAACACCTGTTTGCATTGACGGGTTGTTTATGTTCAAACAATAGCCTGACTGATGTTTGAAAGTGACATAGAAACTTTTCAGCATTGGTATGCCTTTTTGTTGATTGAATTTATTTTTATTATGTTTATCATAGTATTTCTTTGCCGTATTTATATTTCTACTTCAAGACATTTTTTGTAGGGCTGACTTATTTTTTCAATTGGAGTGCACAAGTGCAAAGTGTAAACCACTTTCAGGTGTTCCATAATGATTTCCTAGTGAATATGCTAATGGAAATCAAGCAAAACTTTTGATGATTTTGTAAAAAGTGAGTTATTACTATAATTAATTATATGAAGGGTACAAATGCTGATTCCTTAGCTTTTCTCCTTCTAAGAACAGCTGAGCTGGCATAGTGCACCAACACTGTTCCCTCCCATTTAAAGATGGTTGATTTAAAATGACAAAAAAAAAAACACTGATAAACATGGCTGAGCAGTACTACATAAAAAGTTATGAATACACCCAATAAAATCTTTTGGAGTTACTGATGTGGCTACTGATGATTATGAAGAATAATTTATTGCAGTCTAAAAACTAATCCAAGAAGCAGCATATACAGAGAGAATGAAAAATAGACCTCAGCTAGAGCCCTTAAAAGCTGTGATTTAAAACATTTTATGACTAACCAATTTTATTTTTTATATCTGTAGAGTAATAGAATGTGCAGTAATGGGATGTGGCAAAACAGCAAGATGCAAACTGTCACTCATTTTATGACAATATGTATTCACCAAAATGTGTTACCATTATCAGTGGAATCTATAGATTTTTAAGCATTCCTAGAAGTGAAAAGTTCAAATAAATTTTGATTTTCAAATAGGCTGGATTGTTGGTCAATCAGAGGGTGGACTGCACCATAGACAAATAGCTAGGAATCTCCAAATACATTTCTACTGTTGAAAAAATATATATTTAAAAATTTAACATAAATGGAATCAATAGATGGTTGACCAGGGCCTTCTTAAAGGCCTCTTTTTATTGTTGAGAACAACCTTCTCATTCTTTGTCTAGGTGAGTTTTTTTTCTCTGAAAAGAAAAAAATAATAAACAAGTCCCTAAATAAAAGTATCAACTACAAAAAGTATCAATAATGTATTACTAGCTAAAATCTATGTTTATATGTTTAAATATGTTTAAAGTGTTTATTTCTTTTAATGTTGATGATTATGGCCTACAGCTAATGTAAACCCAAAAGATACTGTGAAAATGTTAAATACTGAAGACTCATGGTGTCATGTTCTAATCAGAAGATCTAATCTCAAAACACCTGCAAAGGTTTCCCGAGCCTTTAAATGGTCTCTCAGGCTGTTTCAATAGGCTGGCTGTTTTCAGAGTGCCATATCTAAGCACATTTACGGAAAGGTGAATGGAAGAAAAAAAAAGTTGTAGAAAAAGGTGCACAAGCAACTGGTATAACTGCAGCCTTGGGAGATTGTGAAACTATGCCCATTCAAGAATTTGGGGGAGATTCACAAGGAGTGGACTGCAGCTGGAGTCAGTGCTTCAAGAGCTACCACGCAGAGATGTATCTAAGATATTGTCCACACCTGACGCACCCTTGTGTCAAGCCACTCTTGAACCAGAGACAATATCAGAGGCAGTTTAGCTGGGCTAAGGGAAAAAAGAACCGTCCTGTTGCTCAGTGGGCCAAAGTCCTCTTCTTGGATAAAAGTAAATTTTGCATTTCATTTGAAAATCAAGGTCCCAGAGTCTGGAAGAAGAGAGAAGGGGAACAGAATCCAAGTTGCTCGAGGTCCATTGTAAAGTTTGCCCAATCAGTGGTGGTTTTAAAGGAGAGTTATGTCATCTGCTGGTGTTGGTCCACTGTGTTTTATTAGAGCATTTGTGCCACAGATTGTTAACGTCCATGGCACACCACATTGCTGCAGTAATTCATGCAAAGGGAGCCGTGATGATGTACTGAGTAATCCAACCTTTCTGTGTTTAAATTTTTTTTTTTAATGATCTTAAATAATATTCTAATTTTCTGATATTTTGGATTTTCATTTACTGTAAGTATCAATTATAAATAAAATTAAAAGAAATGAACACTTTAAATATATGAATATGTGTGTAATGAATCGATATAATATGAGTTTCCCTTTTTAAATTCAATTACTGAAATAAATAAACCTTTTCGACGATATTCTAATTTATTTCTTGCAATGTGAGAACATTAATAATAAATTTACTTTTATGGAGGCGGCATGGTGGTGTAGTGGTTAGCACTATTGCCTTGCACCTCCAGGGTCCGGGTTCGATTCCTGGCCAGACTCTAGCAAATTAGACTAATTGGCAATCCCGTAGTGTGTGAGTGAGTGTATGAGTGTGTTCCCTGCGATAGAGGCCATAAGTGTGTTCCCTGCCTCGTGCCATAAGCCTTCTGGGATAGGCTCCACATCCCCCCCCCAAACTTTAATACAGGATAAAGTGGTATAGAGTGAGTGAGTGACTGACGTTTAGGGTGAATCTTCAATCAAAAACACAACCGTAGCCCTTCACTTATTTTCAATTGGCCCAAAGAAAGATTGATAGTTGTCCAGGGTTACTGTTCATCTAACACAACTATATATAAAGCGGAAGAGTTGGAAGAAAGTTCTTTAGTTTTCATCCTAAATACCTGTATTATTTTTTGCCAAGCAAATTCTATTTGTATCTGGTGTGATAACTGATTAGCTATTGGTGGTGGCTCAAACAGGACAGTAATATAATATAATATAATATAATATAATATAATGTATGATATTATGATTTGATGAATAAATTAATCTCAGAATGTGAAAAGGCAGGTTTATATGTTTTTTGGCATTTGGTGTAAGATGTTGGCAAAGAAGAACGAGGTATTAAGGAATGACCCAGCAGTAACAAAACTGAGAGCATATGTCACTAAGCAGTGCTCCATCACTGAAGTACTCCATTATTCTGATTAAAACATGGGCTTGGGTAAAAAAAAAATGAGGAAGCCAACAGACGACCTATATGTCCTTTATTTTTATTTTGTCACTGTGTGTGTGTGTGTGTGTGTGTGTGTGTGTGTGTGTTGTGTTGAACATCATATGTTCTTTAACACTTTAACATATGTTCTAAAACCACTTTAACTACCAGTGCCCGGTATGATTTTACATAAACACTTACACACTCACACACACTCCAGCTAATGCTTACTGACAAACACTCATCTCAATTCTCTCTCTCTCTCTCTCTTGGTTTCTAACATTTCATTTATGCAACTACCTTCCCAAATGCATAACCAGAAGTGGAATGTGCAGCAAAGGCTCAATAATAAATAAAAGTAGCATTTCATTTAGTAAACAGAAGCATTTAATTCAGGAAACACTTAATTTATCTTTACCAATATAATTAGTAGGCTACATGTATTTAACACATGACTTATAAACAATGTATATATGAACTACAGACAATTTCCTTCCTTATTATTTTGTGTTTAAACAGTCTCAATAAATTGACCAGAATATTAATACGTAGTACGCAGCTAATCCAGGCAAGCAAAGAACATTTAGCAGTTGAAGAGTCTCAGCCGTCAAAACACCTGAAGTTTGCAGTACCGGTGAGCCACCCATTGTGAACATCATATTCATCAATGAATGTCTAAATCCCTCTTTTTCCTGTCCATATGCAGCTCTGGTTTTAATATTTAGTTGCTGCTCTACAGTCCGTAACTGTACTTTCTAATGTTTGCTATTGGAAGTATGACTGGAAGTATGACTGTACCCTGAACTTAATGGTATATCCTTCATTGTCTTTGTTTTTTTAAATTTTTTATTTTTATTTATTTATTTATTTTTTATTTTACAAAGTGAAGCAAACTTCATCCAGGCATCTCTTAGCATAGTTCTGACAAATCACATTTTGATTACCCTATAAAAGGGTCTTATCTGATGTGTAAATTTTTATATTTTTTTTAGAAAGGGAAGCCAACTTAGCCTGGTGTCACTTTGGATCTGCTCGTAAAAATGCAACACCACATCTCTATTTTACAGCACATTTTAAGTGCTGTAAAATACTAGGGAAAAACAGAATAGGTGTCGGTCAGGAACAGCACAAAAGACTTTTATTACCAAAACATTTTTTGGCATGTTTCATCCTCATAAAACCAGCAAAGTAAATTCACATGTCTATTGTTAAGATCTCAGGTGAAAAAATTATTACAATTCTGGAAGGGAAAAAAAGCAGAACTTTCTTTCTTTGATGTTTTTGCCAGGCACTAAGATGATCAATATGTTGAGAGTCCATTCTCTGTCCTCACTCACGATTTTAAAGGATGTTTTTCCTCAATCATTACTCTACTAAGAAGGGCAGATACAGTAGTTTAGATTGCCCCAGGGTCTACTGTTCACTAACTCAGGCTTAGTTAGATCCTCCCCACCATATAGCCCATTGAGCAGCAGGAACTATCCATTGTATTAGAATGGTTGTGGCGGTCTCGGCTTCAGCATACATCAGGTCAATGACCTTTAGGTCTTCAATTACAGTCTTTTTCCATATGATCTTTGGGCACCCTGATTTTCTTTTGCCCCAGTATGGAAAATAGTTCATGTCTGTCTTTGGGAGTCAGGTTGGTGCTTTGCGTAGGAAATGACCTGCAAATTGTAGGCGTCGGTCGGCCACAATTTTGGACAGTGGGGTACATGAATGGATGTTTGTTGATGAACTTCTTGGTTCGTAACTCAGTGGATGCTGTGCTTTGTCAGAAAGTCTTCCACCTCTTGCAAGCATAGATAATCGTTGGGATGACAATGGCATGGAGAAGGCAGATTTATTTTTAAGCTGATGGCGTTAATGTGCCATATTGGTTTCAGTCAGTGTTGCCTCTCCATCTACGGCCATGTGAAGTTGTCGACCTCCTCGACCTGATGTTGGTCAAATGTGGCTGGTACAGTATATTTTCTCAGGTCACAGTATGCACTGTTCCTTGTCTAATGTCAGTTTTGAGGAAGAACTCATCATTGGTGAGGATACAGTAGATCAAGTGGGTGTATAAGTAACATGCCATACTTGCAGGTGATTTGCCACAGGGTCTCATGGTTAACATTGTCAAATGCACAGAGGACAACAAGTGGATGAACACAGAATTTTGTCCATGGTGAAGTAGAGGCTTGTCACAACACAAAAGTCAAGCACACTCGTGAGATGGTAGGCATTTAATTGTCAAAATGTACATTTAAGAGACAGCTTTATAAAGTAGGAATAGATGCTTCACAACAAGGTACAAATCCTGGTAACACTGAAGAACAGAAAAGTATGTATGGAGAGACAAAGGAACAGTTTATTATATAAAGCACACATGTGTTATCACCACATATCTGTCAAACATGGTGGAGGCAGTGTTAGGGCGTAAGCATAGCTACCAATGGAATAGGGTCACTAGACCCACAAACCAGCAGCAGCTGAAGACATTTGGTTACATCCATGTGTTCCAGACTTCAGGCAGACATTGACTACAAATAATTTTTTGTCCAAGCATTAAAGGCAATCCTTATGTTTGTAATTACTGTATGTTCATTTGTTCCAATATTTGTGAGCACCTCACTATGGCTATGTGTATAAAAATTGCAGTAATATTTTGAATGGTTAAATGCCACACTATTTTTAAATCCCTCTAACTAAAGCTAAAAGTCTTGACTTCGCTTACATCGTGTTTCATTTCAGATTTAATGTGGTGGTGTAAGGAGGCCAAATGCCAAGAAAACTATTTTGGACCTGACTGTATTAAGTGTGCTTTATCAATATTTTCTGATCGCGTATGTATAATTTTGAACAATTCTCAATATGTTATGTCATTTTTATATTACATTGTCACTAATGAGTCATGTTTCTGATTGAGTCTTGTTGGTGATATTAGTTTTCATTATCTGGCATTCTGACTTTTCACAGAGGAATGTTGATGTAGATACAGTAGGGTATAAAAAGACATCTGATGCATAGTTGAAAAAAAGGTGAAGGAGTGCATGGCCTTAAATTCTAACTCGCACTGGTTCCTAAAAGTGATTACTACATTTACTAAGATTACTTAACTGCAAGATGATTACTAAAATGAGAGTCTAGATAATAAATGAATGAACAAATAAATAGATGAATGAATGAATGAATGAATGAATGAAATAAGGCGCAACACATGGCAAACACAAGGAACTAGTATATAAACCACATTCCAATGATAACAACCAAGAGGTAAGTTCTACAAATATCAATTATTGGTGCAATAAGTTAACATATAATCGTTCTAATAAGCTGTAGGTGGAAATAGGAAGGGGTGTGTCACAAACAAACGGAGACGGACCAGAAGACTAGCAGTTAGCCCTGTAGCGTGGATGGTAAACCCAAACGCGGAAGTAGCGTAAACAGGCAGGATAACCACGCTGTTTATTTTTAGAACTCTCTCGGCGTGAGAGCAAGAGTTTACACAAATAAACCCGCGTTCTAATAACACACACTCAATCGAAAGCGAAACCCAAGAAAGTGAGTACTCACGATTAGACGGACAGAGCGTCGGCGATAGCATGGGCAATGACTGCCCATTGACTGAGCAACTCAACGACTGAACAATGTGTGGAGCCATCTTGTCTCCTTTTATGCTTCCTGAATAACGACCGTACTACTTCCAGGTCCTAGTGCCGGTCGTGTTAGGAGTGCGCATGACAGTGTGATCAATACAAACAAGAAATTGTATCCTTCGAGGTAGCTGTTTATTAAAGAATTTAAAAACGAAATGACCAAATGACTTGAGTAAAATTTTAAAAACAAGAAATATGTTCACAATTAATGTTTAATAATACCAGCATCAATATTAACTATTAATTAAGAGTTTGTATTGGCATTTAGATTATAGTACATCCTTTGGACTTACTGTAAATTATTAACAAATGCAGCATAGCCCTTACTTACTCACCACATTTTCTACAACTACTTTCAAAACAGGACAAAATAAAGAACAGTAAAGCAATAGAAAATGCTTGATTAACGTGCCAGATCAACATGGTCATTTCCAGGTGCTGAAGCCATCTGTTCATTAATACACCCCTTCGTCAGGCTTAATAGTGTCGGGGCATTTGCAGAATAATTGAATGAGTAGGAAGAACTGTGAGGCAATACCTCTGACTTCAAAATATCACTGGCAGAGGACCTAAGTGAACGGCCAAAAAGGAATCCTGGAAAAAATGTTTTAATTGACATGTATCTTACCCACTTTGTGTTCTCACTCATTCATGCAGTTATCTTTCAGAAAAGAACGGATTACTGTTATGGAATACTGAAACCAGCTGGTGCTCAGTCATCTCTCCGTCTGATGTGACATTGTACTGCTTTATATTTAATTGAAAAAAAATTACTGAATATAGTAAAAATGTAGCCATATGGCACCAAATTAAAAGAAAGGGTTAAATATAGAATGCATAGAAAGCATTTTTCTTACCTCACTGTAAAAGTGGATGTATTGGGAGTTTGATTTAAAAAGTAATTAGTGTCTCTGGCTAAACTACTGTAAGTGGCTGTTTCTGTCTAAGCTTTATTGATCGTAAGCAACAGTGAAGTATTCCGACATCTCCAATCATGTATTTTGCCTGGAAAACAAGTGGACTGTACATTATTTTTTCATTAGTGGCATTACCTTAGTTAAACAGTGTAAGTTGTGCACACTCCCAATGCCACCTGCTTCAGCACAGATTCGGTAAGTTTACTGTACAAAAGATTAATTTTGTTAGGTGAATGGGCTAAACAATTAGAAATGGAACTGAATGATTTTGAGGGAAAAATGTATTTGTGACTTTTCTAAACAATATTGTTTGAGTGACAGTGAATTATGAATGTTAGTTCTTGATGCACTGCCAACTAAGGGATCAGAGAGCACAGTTATTCAGTTTAGGTTTGCACCCATGCCCTGCATGTAACAAAATATCTTAAGATTTCTTGAATATTTACATTTTTATGCAATATTATCCAAATTCCTTCCTATTTTTTTTAAAATACCATTATTTAAAAATATTGTAAGAACTTTCTCATTTGTTAGCAAACTGACGATCCTTGGTTCATATTTGTGCCTGAATGACTAACCTTTTAAATCAGATCATTATTTAATTATTTTAATTTATAACTAGCCTTAATTTGCCCTGTCCCCAGTTTTTTAAATGTGTTGTACAGTAGGCCTGAATATCTTATATATCTAATAATAATAATATATATTTGTATATTTACAAATGTAATGGAATGGAATATCTTGTGTTTTAGACTGCAGAAAATAGTCTGCCATACAAACATAGTTCAATAAAATTTAAAGTAATTAAAGTAATTTACAAATGACTGTTTTCAGTTTTCATTTTCATTTTATAAAACAAGCTAACTTTTTTAAATAAGCTATTCCTGGTCTTGCATGGACAGTTCCTCAGGATGCTTTGAAGGCATGCCACTAGAGCAACCAAAAGAAGAAGCTGCATTGTTAAACATTAAAAGTAGTGTTATGATAATCAATGAAAGCAATACTTAGAAAAGAGCAACAACAAATGCACTCATTAGTTATTACTAGGTAAATTTTCAATCATGGCTTTTGAATGTGTTGTAATTATTTGACGAAACCAAGTTCTAGTGTTATCAGAAGGTCCTGTTGAAAATCACACCTCCTGTTGTGTTAGAAATAAGGAAAATAATAAAGCCACACTGCACAATTCCCAACATTGAATTAACACCCTACAGTGTTTACAATGGAGATTTTACTGTGCAATTGTCACAAAATGTGGTGCGAGGCATAATTGCAAGAGAATCCAGGTGTTTGAAGGAAAACGATGTTTATTTAACAAAAAGTCAGGGAAACTCAACAAAACAAATATACTTTATATGAAAACTGAAACTAAAACACGTGTAAAAACACTGAAAGACACGAACTAAACTGGGTAGACATTTTCAAGGGTTAAATCAACAGACGCAAGACAAGAAACTCAAAGAAACCAAACATATTTATAATAAAACTAATAACCACCTCGGTTCAGGTGAGCGCCCCAGGTCACCTGACCGAGTTGCCACATGGGAAATGAAGTTTTAAACAAAAGGAACTACAAACAAAAACACAGGGYGCTTTGGCGCCCTCTAGGGGTTATCCCTGACAGCAGTTCTTACTTTCACGATTTTCGCTACAGATTTCGCTACAGGTTAGGAATTCATGAATCCTGATGAGCCATCGGTAGTCATATGATAAGGTAGACATGCATGTCAGCATACTGTATGTTACTGTATGCATACTGTACAAGCATTTTGACCAATCTTTTTATGACCTGACCAGTAGGCCACCAGTACTGTATCTTTCCATAAGTATATCTGTGAACATTGACTGTATGTCTCAATAGTATCATTACTAAGCGATCTTTTCATCAGGTCTGTGTGCATGGAGTTTGCATGTTTTGTCTGTGCTTGGTGGATTTCTCCTGGGTACTCAAGTTTCCTCCCACAGTCCAAAGATATGCAGTTTAGGATATTAGAGTTCTCAAATTACCCATTGTGTGTGAGTGTGTGTCCTGCAATAAACTGGGACCCTGTCCATTGTGGTCAATTTTAGCAACTAAAATACTTAGTTACGATGTTGTTGCTTAGTGTTAGGCTTGGACACCAAGCCACATACATTTGTGTTTTTTTAGTACTGTAACATTAAAGATTATCCTGTTTCAAGAGAGGGGAAAACACTTGAGAAATTAGTGCATGGTAATGTTTTGATACATATAGGTTGTTTAATTTGTATTATTGCAGGTGCCATATTGTGTAGGCCTTGATGATACATTGTTTTTTGCCCAAACTGTCCCTTCTAAGTGCCTTTTAGAAACTCCCATCTTGATCTTTAATATGTTTTCTTCATCTCAGGCAGAATAATGATGAAATTCAAAGAGATTTAAAACCTATTTTTAAACTTCTAGTCATAGTAGAATATTTTCCCTTTTCTTCACCTGAGAATCAGAAAGCAGAGCATACATTCTACAGAACTGAACGCCCAAGTGTGTATGTTGTGCCTGTGAATGATGCAAGTGCAGCAAACTCATTACTGTTCCTAAGAACTATATAAATAATTAATGTCATGGTTCAGGTCTCTAGAGCTAAGAGGTTTGGGACTCATTGTAGTCAGTGCAGGGTATGCCTGTTGGGAGGCTGTGTAAGCATCAACCATTCATGAAACATTTAGAGCATTCCTTAAACATGAGTCTATTTATTTTTCTGTCTCTCCTTGCACATCTCTAGTTCCAACCTATTCTTGTAATCTATGGACTAAACATTCAATTTAAAAAAAAAATCCTCAATTGACTGACTGAACCTAAGCACTTGAATACTTTGAATAATGCAGGGCACACTTCTATGGTTCCCACAGCTACAAGTAATCCTGAAGATACATACAAAGGTTGAGTAAAGTTTGCCATCGGTTTATTTCAAGTTAGATCTTTTAAATCAACAATTGGATGAGGCATAAAAATCTTTCAGCTTTTAATGTGATGCTCATGCCAAAAAAAAAATCACTTTCCTAATAATAGTTTTGGTTTCACTTTTAATCACATAGCTGAAAATGTATAATGTAGTTATATAAAATAGTCATTTTTTGAGGCAAATCACTGTTTAATTCTTATCTAGAAAATCTGAGACCAAGGCCTAGTGAAGTCAGTGTTAATGGAATTCCAAGATAAATGAAGAGAGAGAAAGGGAGAGAGAGCAATAAGGCTGAATGCATATAAGATTGTTTAATGGGTATAGATAGTATACTGCATTGAGTGCAGGGATTGATGCAGTATCACACAAAAAAGTTATTAATGTAAATCCACAATCTCAGAAAATATGGTTAGCCCAAAATCCGCGTTGGAGGTCGATTTCTGTGGTTCTGTTTCTGTGGGCATTGGCTCATCTCGGGGAGATTCAGCTCGTGCATATCTTTGAAAGGACTACTGTATCTTCTTTCAGACGGGATGTAATGGGGGGGGAGCTTTTCTGGCAAGCATTTCCTATCTCCTCCTAGAGACAAAGTGGCTAGCACGGATTCCAGCGCTTCGACCAAACCACGTAGAGAGGTAGGGGCTTGCATGCCCACGGACTTACGTTCTTCTCGGGGCAGACAGCGGAGTACCCAATTGGCCGTGATTCTCTCCGTGATTTCCTGCGTTGTCAGAAGTGTGGGCTGTAGGCATCTCATGGTGTATCGCATTAGGCAATCTACCTGGGCTATGGGTGGGGTCTGTGGGTCATAAACCCAATGGTGGAATGCTGCCTGTGTGCTGGAGAGCCCACAACGTGCCATGATCTCCTCCTTTAGGAGTTCATAATGTTCCACTTCTTCTGGGTTAAGTGAAAAATAAGCGCGCTGAGATTCCCCCGTGAGGAGAGGGATGAGAATCGAGCTCCAATCACGTCATGGTCATCCTTCCTGCTCTGCAGTCCACTCAAAGGTCTGCAAAAAGGCCTTGATGTCATTGTGCAGAGTCAACTTGGTGAATAGGTTTTGTGCCTCTCGCGAGGGGAAGGCAGTGGCACTTCGCGCCTTCCTCGCTGCTGTAAGTGAACGAGCTCAGCGGTGGTAGCTTGAAGCCTCTGCGTTAGCTGTTGTAATACACTATGCTGTTGAATAGTAGCCTCCAGCAGATGTCCAAGAAAGTGTTCTGGGGTACGGACAAGGATCTAAGGTGGACAAGGAAACCAGGAGACAATATTGCGGTGACAAGAACAGAAAAAAGTCTTTATTACTTTAGTTTTCTCTTTTTTTCTTCCCAGTGGCCTCAGAGCAAACAAAACGAAATGCAACAGTAAACATCAACATAAAGTTCAGTATTTCTCATTCTTTTAAGAGCCGCCATACTCAAGCTCCTCTACGGGATATGGTGCAAGGAGCAGTCTCGACACCTGTGCGGAGAGGGAGAGAGAGCCGGGTCACACGCCGAAAATCCCAGCGGGGATACAAATACTCTACTTTAGTGCTGGAGGGGTCGGAATCTGGAGAGAGATAGAAAGACAGGTTTAGTGGTCGCCCTCTAGACACCTTTTTCCCCACCATATTGGAGGATCGGCCGATGACAGCAGGACAGTAGACAATAACGTGCCGGCGGCAGTGAGTAAGAGCAACGCACGAATATCGGGCAAGATCTTTCTCTAGAGAAATAATTATCATATCCAGCCTATGAAATAACTTGTAAAAGCTGCTCTTAAATTCATACAATCTTGTCCTATTTAACTAATATTGCATTTTTGTGTACAGCTATCTCAGTTCAAGTATAAATTACATTTCATGTTGATATTAAACGTATTATATTTGAGCTGATTGTTTTGAGTATGATGTTTGGCATGTCAAAAAATCATATGACAAACATTCACTCAGTCAGATGAGTCTTATAATGAAAGTAAACACAGAGATGCATTGTACCGATAGAGTCTCAGATTACAGATACAGAATTATTGACAATCTATGAGCAAATATATTTAACTTCTATTACTAAATTGCTATTTAAAGGAGATCAGTGTCCACATTGGAATAGAGATGTGTCTCTAAGAAATAATCATTTCAGTGAGCGATTCTGTGCATAGACGTATTCCTGGCCCCACGCACAAAATGTAAATTACAATATGCCTTATGACCTTAAAACAACACTATTGGCTTTTTCTTTCTCCTTATAAACTTTTCCTAGAGTAAGTTTGGTTTCATATATATTCAACACACATTCACATATCTGAAAGCATAGGCAACCAAAGAGTCTGTGAAACCCGTTTACTACAGTATCTACTATAAATGAGCAAATGCTCACTCACACCTATTTTTTACATAATACATTCACATAATATTTTAACCATTTTTTTCATCCCACAACATCTCATAGTCTGAATGTGAAGCATTTTAGGTTTGTCTCCTGAGTGATAAATGATTCATTTAAATATTGGTTCTTCCCCTACTTTATGCATAAAGGCATTCGCAATTATTCTTTATAAATCTCTTGTAAAGTGCCAATTAATTGCACATGCAATTTATCCAAGTGCATATGCAAATTAGAACTAATTATTTGGGATTGTAGTATTTCAGTGCCACCATTTGTCCAGACAGGTGTCAAAATAAAGCAAAAAACCCTGGTGACTCTTTATGCTGTGGGGGCATTTTGGAACTGTTTCATTCAAATTCTAACCTTGGAGGGTTATCCTGAATATCACATTTATCCAGTGATAGAAAATGTTCTTTCTAATAGTAGTGGTCTCTTCCAGGATCATTAAGTCTCTATACACATGGCACGTTGCCATGTGTATTGTACAGTATGTATTATTATTATGTATAGTGAACTACAAAAGTCTAAGAACACTTCTATTTGGCTTTTTTTTTTAATTGAAAACACTTGGTTTATTGCAGATGATATAATCAAAGACAACTGTAATGGTAATTTGTATCTTACACATATTTAAACCCTACCTGGGGAAAAAAAAAAAAATAATAATAATAATATAGTTAAACCTTGGATTGTGAGCATAATTCATTCCGGAAGCATTCTTGTATATCAATGGCAATCTCCCCATAAGAAATAATGGAAACTCCAACGATTTATTCCACAACCCAAAAATACTAATATAAAAATAATTAATACAGAATGTAAGTAGAAGTAAAACAAATTAACCTGAACTTTACCTTTGAAAAGAATCCAGACAGAGCAGTTTTTCTGTGTGTGTGTGTGTGTGTGTGTGTGTGTGTGTGTGTGTGCGTGTGTG
>QMIH01000149.1:53163-98550 GCA_003987875.1 Clarias batrachus | reverse complement strand
ACACACACACACACACACACACACACACACACATACACATACACACACAGAAATATTGTACAGTGGGCAATATGTTTGATGTAATGCTCTTCCCATCTCATCCTGATGCCTCAATCTGGAATAGGGACTATCTGGACTCAAGCGACCAAATGCTTAATAATCTTTTGCTCAAACATCCAATCTTTATACTTCCTAACACTGAAACGAAAACATTTTTCTAGTTAGTCTCACTAACAAGTGTTTAAAATACGGTAGCAATGTTTTTGGTTGTACGGAATTGCGCTCTTTATACTGTATATTTTACAGATTTTAATTTTAATTTTTATGGTTTATAACTGTCTAATAAACATGTTTATGTTGTTATAAAAACAGTTTATACCCTTCAAATTCCAGGGTTTACATTGTAACAAATATGGATCATATCCATGTTTTTACAGCTCAGAACTGTCTAATTTAAAAGTTTTATGTTGTAATAATAATGGTTTATTTCCATCTTTTTTACAGCTCAGAACTCACACACACACACTAATCGTCTATACAGCTTTATCCTGTAGTCAGGGTTGCAGGGGGCCTGGAGCCTATCCCAGAAGACTTAGGGCACGAGGCGTGGTACACACACACAGGGCAGTTTGGGAACACCAATTAGCCTAATCTGCAGGTCTTTGGGAGGAAACCGGAGTACCTGGAGGAAAACCACCAAGCACAGGGAGAACATGCGAACTCCATACACACAGAGACAGGAATCAAACCTGGCCAGGAATCGAACCCAGACCCTGGGGTGCAAGGCAACAGTGCTAACTACTGTGCTTGCTACACTGTCGTTGTTGTCCCATTTTTATCTGGGCTTGGGACAGGCACTTCATTCAGCGGCTGGGAATCGAACCCGGCCCTTTCGCATGGTAGGCGAAACACCTACCACTGAGCCACCAGTGCTCTGGTACTTTAGGTTCCATTGCCCCACTCGCGTGCCAATCTTCCTCGGTTTCCCTTGCACGACTTGCACGACTTGCACGCAGTGTTTTATAGTGCGGGGAGGGTAGTAGTGTAGTAGTGCATATGCATTAGTTTTTTATTTTAAAAAGTCTAGATTCTGATTTTTAAACTCTATCAACAAGGGTTTAGTAAAATATAAACTGATGTCTCAGTATATTAGTAACAAATACCTTCTCTGAGAGTTTATATGTTACATCCATAACGCATAATGTCATATGCATAATGCTTCTGGAAAACTGACGAAGACAAAATAATGTCTTCCTTTTTATAAATACAGTATATCATAAATTTTTACTGCAATAAACCATATTTTCATATGTTTTTAACTGTTAAATATAAGGTATTACTCTGAAACTAATGACATTTTTTCACTGTAAATCCTACGGTTATCGCAGGTTTTGTGAAATACAGGTTTTATCCTATAGCATTTATACAGTATTTTACTGTTAAATTTACAGACATTTTTTACAGTGTGATGAAGCTCTCGTGAGATCAGTCTATGTATGTTAGAGTGAATTGATGTGAAGGTTCAAATATTCCACAAATAGCAAAGTGTTTTGAAAGTCTTTGGGTCAGCTAATATAAAGAGGGCCTAGTTACAATGATACAATGTGTATTTGTGTGTATATTAGAAGGTAGATCGTGAGGTGATTTTTTTTGTAGAAAACTGCTGACTTGCAACTGTGCACTGTGCAGCAGTATACAGCCATTCTGCTGTGTATAAGAGCATCATTCAGTGTCTCAGCAGGGCAGGATTTCTTCTACATCATCCAAAAATACACCAACACTAGTACATAAAACATAAACACCTAAGCCCAGTGCGGAACAATAAAAATAAGGTGGAAAAGCACAAAATAACATGCATCTAAGCTAATAGTTATAGCTATGGTGTGGGATCATTCTATCCCTCTTTATTTTCCTGCATATTGTATGTACTGTAGCTCTTCTGTAAAGATTTTCTGTCCTTTGTCATTAGTGAGCAGCCTGGCAGAATGGTTCAGCTTAAAATAAGTATTGGGTTATTCCAGTCATCACAGTTTAAATCCAGTTGCAAGCACAGTTGTGCTCTGGCTGTCAGTCTCTCTTTGTTTTGATGTGCTTGAGCTTTCAGTCAACCTGTAATTAGCTCCAAGGGAGTAGCATTTCCCTGTGTATACACTACCACTTCCTCTCACTTTCCCTCACAACAGCATTACCTTATGCTTACAAGTACAAAGGAGCACATATTTAGTAGTCTCTGCTTATGTTGTAAGGTGTCTCTCTATCTCCCTCTCTCTCCCTTCCTATCAAACACATGTGCATTTATTTATATAATGGATGTAGCATAAATATTGGATATACAGTTAATAATATATATGCACACACTGATCAGTCATAACATTAACACCACTGATAAGTGATGTAAATTACATCGATTATCAGTTATGTACTGGTCCACTTTTGACAGGAACATGGGCACCCAAGGACCATCTACACCCACTGGAACCAAAGGCCAGGCCACCCCTCTTGAGCCACCCAAAAAGCATATGCAGTACAAACCGCTAAAAAAAAGTCAACGCTGGCCATGACAGTATATCACCATCTGCTGCATATGGGGCAAAGAGTTAAAAGATGTTGTTCTGGCCTCCAGATTCCTCAAATCCCAATCTGATTGAGCATCTATGGGATTTGACGGACAGACAAACAAGCTCAATCTATACAGACCCCACCCCGCAAGCCAAAACAAACAAAGGATCTGCCAATAATGTGTTGATGCCAGACACAACTGCGGCTCCCTAGAGGTCCAGTGAGGCCAAATTTGAACAATATGAACATTTGTGGTTTCACGCAAGGACTAGGCATTATTTGCCAGATGTTTCTGTACCCCCATTAATATTGCCCTAGGACTCATCTGATAAGTTTTTGAACTTGTCCTTTCATCAATTTTGGAGTGATATCCTGTTCTTCTATTTCAAGGTACATCTAATGTTTTGGAAATTCTTGGTAGCCCTCTCTGAATTGATTTATTTAATGCATTGTAAGCTCTTTGCAGACCATTGCGTCAGCAGTCAAATGTTGAGAAACTAACAAGCAGTTGAGAAAACCTTATTTTTATTTGAAATTATTCAGGATCTCTTCACAAATGACAGGTGCATTTACATTTGAACAGCATTTTTATTTCAAAGCATAGCCACATGCCCCCTTATTAAAGTGTGTGCACACTTATGCATTTTTATTTTCTCTCTTTTTGATAATTATGTTTGTTTGTTTTTACTTTAATATTATTGTCTATTACAAAACATTAAACCTATCTAACATTTATTTCGAATGGTTTGAAGAGTTTGCAGACTTTATATCAACTGTACATGGTTACATTTTTTCGTTAAAAAAAAAATAGAAGAGAGCAGCAAAAAACACATAGCTTTTATAATAAGCACTTTATGTTGCCAGGACTACCTTGCAGGACTTGACAATGTGCCCTGTATTTTTTCTGGTTTCTGGGTTGTTGTTTTTTCCTACATAGTCAGAACATTTTGGCTCAAAATGGTTTCTTGCTCTCGCGCTCTCTCTCTCTCTCTCTCTCTCTCTCTCTCTCTCACACACACACACACACACACACACACACACACACACACACACACACACACAGTATAAAATGCTCTTTAATTTCAGATATGCTAAAATCGTGTTAGTTTAATATTTTACTTATAGCCAGGCATCTTTTAATTCTAACAAGAATTTGAAATTACTAAAGTTTTATAGACTTAGTGCTTATAATGGTGTAGAGTACATAGTAGCATTTTGCTCTGTGTTCTGCAGCTAATTAGCATGGAAAGATGCATTCAGCGTTGAAGGGCACTTTAAAAATTAAAGCAATGTTTTTACTTATTTATTTTCCCAGAAGATGTGTTTTGGATTCCAGTTTGACCTCTGTGAAGAACATTGCCCACAGCCCCAGATGCTTAAAGATACATTCAAGACAAAGATAAGTTTAATAATATTAATAATATAGTATAATTCTATGCTGTATCTTAGCTATATATACAGTACTGTGTAAAAAAAAGTCTTAAACCACCCTTTATTACTTCATATTAAAATAAATGATGTAGATTAAATATTTACTTATTAATTAATACTTTATTGTGGGTAGGAACGAGTTACATTTACTTGAGTAACTTTAAAAAATAAAAATAAAAAACTTCTATGAGTAGTTTTACCGCACCATACTTTTTGCTTTTACTTGAGTAGATTCATGAAGAAGAACCACTACTCTTACTCCACTACATTCAGTTACACTCGACTCTTTACTTTTCTAACCATTTATTCAAAACTTTAGATGTTCTTTGTGTTTGCCAGAGAAATGCAGCCAGTGGAGCTACCACATGACTGTGTTTCACCAATGAGATGTGGCCACAATAATCACATGACTCCGTTGACCAATCAGCTGCAATAACAATAACCGCATGGAGTCAAACCACACAGAAGGGGGGGTGGGGGGTGGGGGCTTAGGTCTGTCTTCAGCAGTGGTAGACAGTGAAGGAAACATGTAGTGGTTTGTTTAGCTGTTTTATTTAATGTTGCAATCTTAACATGTATAACATATATAACATATATAATTAGCAAATAAACTAGAAGCTAAAAAATATAATTTTCTTACATTTGTTCTGCTGGACACAGTTTATGGTTAAGTGAGACCTCTTGTACACATGTCCTAATGTTATTTTCTATCTGCTGAATATGCTGAATATACATCATATCTTACACAGGAAATAGAAACTGTTCAAACATATATATGTTACCTACAGTAGATATTTATTTCAAGAGCTTAATATTGTGAAAAAAGGGACATTAGGAAATGTGTGTTGCTTATTCCTTAATTTGCTATTTTGTAAAGATATTTAGTTTTATTAATTTATTTTTATAAAAATTTATTTCATTTATTTTATTATTTGGAAATGTCACAATTTGTATGTTATCATTTTGTCTGACTGCTTACATAATTAAAAAAAAAATCTGACTTTATGATGAAACAGTTACTCAGTACTTGTAGTCTTTTCACCAAATACTTTTTTTTTACTCTTATTTGAGTAATATTTTGGATGACTACCTTTTACTTCTACTTAAGTAATATTATGGTGAAGTACCGCTTTTACTTGAGAATATTTTTTGGCTACTCTACCCACTTCTGACAGTCTGCAATGTCTCTAAAGATACAACCTTAACAGCAACCTCATTTCTCCTCTTGTCCATTTCAACCACTCAGTATATGCTAATCACCGTCCAGACCATCTGTCATCGTGTGCACCTGTTTCTCTCTGGTTCATGCCTTAATGAGTGAATAATTCGTACATCACTTTTTGGCTTAAACAAAAAACATTCCTCTGAAACACACAGGGACTGGAGTGGAAATGAGGTTGCCAAAAATGAAAGCCAAAAGTCCTTCAGGAAGCCTGGCTAACTATTCATCAAGACTGCATAATAAATCTAAGAAAGTCTGGCTCATTGAAAGAAAACAAACAAAGAAATTATGGTTGGCTAAAGTGCATAGGATTATATGTATCAGAGTTCACCCTGAAATTTTAGTGCATGCAGTTTATTTAAAATATAGAAGTCTCTTTCCATCTTGCAGGTCATGCAAGACATGAATTAAACTAAACAAGATGAACCCCCAATTTGTGTTGGGCCTCCTAAGCCCACCATATCGCACCCAGGATTGAGAAGCGTGAGCTACTGTAATAAAGATGATGTCTTAACCTAGATTCAGTAACTTTTTAACTGCTCCTGTTATCAGTTTACAAGAGCTGATTAAGGATTCTGGTTAAACTTTAAATTGTATATTTAAATTTTACATTGCTTATGACCAGTGAACTATTTATAATACACTTGGTGACGAAAGATATTTTGTTCAGGAAATAGTGCATTGTCAATTTCTCAGTAATGCAATTAGTAAAATTGTAAAATCTAAAGAACACAATTGATCATGGAAGATCATGGAACATGTTAGTTTCTTACAGTGTATAGCCAATTGTGTTGGTATCCTAGTATCCAATCCTATTATCCAATGTTTGTTGGACTTGGGAACAAATTGGACTTACATATGAGCTCTTGGAATGAAATGGTGTCATATGTTGGGGACTTATTGTACATTTTAGACAGAAATTTAGGGGCTTTATTTAGCTATATTATTCAGATCATCTTACTCAAACAATTAGCTTTGGCTATGTTTTGAAATAAAAATACTGTTCAAATGTAAATGCACCTGTCATCTGTGAATAGATCCTGAATAATCTCAAATAAAAATAGGATTTCCTCAACTGCTTGTTAGTTTCTCAACATCTGACTGCTGACGCCATGGTCTGCAAAGAGCTTACAAAGCATTAAATAAATCAATTCAAAGAGGTCTACCAAGAATTCCCAAAACCTTAGATATACCATGAAATACCATGAAAGTCACATTAACAAGTAGAGAAAATGGGGCACTACAGTCACATTAAGAAGAAGAGGATATCATTGAAAAATTGATGAAAGGACAAGCTCAAAAACTTACTGTATCAGATGAGTCCTGGGGCAATAGCTTGAAATTTAATGTACGTATAACTTGAAAATTACTCAAATAGATGTTTTTAGGAACACCTGTACACTTACACATTAATCATCAAATCATGTGGCAGCATTACAAATAAAAAACTTTGTGCAGATGCAAGTCAAGAGCTCCCATAAATATTCACATCAAACATCTGAGTGAAGAAAAAATGTGATCACTGTAAATTTAACTGTCACACGGATGTGGGTACGAGAAGGGCTGTTTTGGATATTTCATAAACTGTTAATCTCCTAGGAATTTCATGCACACCAGTTGGTAAGAAAGGTCAGAGAAAAAATTCCTTACTGGTTCAAGCTGTGAGGAAGGATATAGGACCTCAAATAATCACTCTACAAATGTTGTGAGCAGTGATTTCAGCATGCACAAAACATCCAACATTGCAGTCACTGAGCTGAAGATCACATTGGGTTCTATTTCCGTCAGTCAAGAACATTTATATTGGGTTATAATGGGCACAGACTCATCCAAAGCAGACAATGAAATATATCTCTTAAGAGGCCACTATGGGTGTTTCTCATGAATATCAGAGAGTGCAACTGATCCTGATCTTGATCTAAACAGTACTGTATCCTAAGATTTATTATCCTTCAACAAAAGCATCTGATAACTTGTCCCTGCATAAGGTAGTCATTTTGCTCCTTTTCACTATAATAAGTCCTTATAGATACAGTACCAGTCAAAAAGCTGGACACACCTGTTAGTGAAAAACATGATTAATTTGTATTTAAATTACCACTTACAAAGTAGTATTACCTAACCTGCCGGATTATTCTTTCATGTGTACTCCAAGGTAAAACAGCTATATCTTTAAAAAAAACTTCTGCTAGAAGAAATAGTTACCATGGTCTGCTACAGTAATGTTAAATAAAGCAGACTGCTGTTTTATTGGGTAGTGACTAGGCTTATGGGGAATACGTGACAAATATGTTTAACAGATGTTTTTCACCTATACGCTGCATTCAGGTGTTAATTCGCCTTGCATCACTCTAGTAGGTGGAGGTCCTACATAATGTGCAATCTACATGGTATTGAAGTTAATTACTTCTCATAAGTTGACAAATAGTATGTTTCAGAATGGTCGTTATTGTGGATAATTGGCATCCATGCAGTGCAGGGACTGGCTGTTGGTTTTAAGGTATTAAAAGTAAAGAGGTATTTAGTTTACCTGTTATGAAGCTTTGTTTTGGCTAATATTGCTGTTGTTTTAAGTTGCTTGATTTCATTGTCAATGTGGTGAACATTAGTCTGCGGAATAAATTTATCTGGAGTGCAAATTTATCTTTTAAATGCTTTAAGGGCAGAGATGTGGCAAATTTGAATCATCATCATGTATTAGGGATTTATATATATACGTAATAATTATGTTCATCTTTCCTTCATCTTCAGTACTGCTTATCCTATACAGGGTAACAAGAAGCTGCAGTCTATCCCAGGAAACTTCGGCACAAGGTGGAACAGTGTCAAATCCATCGCAGGGCACACATTCATTTACACACTACGGCAATTTGGGAGCACCAATTAGCTAATCTGCATGTCTTTGTACTTTGGGAGGAAACCGGAGCACCAAAACAAATCCCACCAAGCACAGAGACACCATGCACACCGCCCTGAGGCCCCTCAGCGCTGGAGGTGTGAGGTCACAGTGCTAACCTTTATGCCACCATGCCACCAATTTTGGAATAGAAGCAATGTATTTATTATAGGGGTTATGGGAGGTATATGCTCTGTGTGATTTTGTAAAAAAAAATGGGTCATAGTTAATAATTCTCTTTTTGAGTACTATAACTTCAGAGCATTTCTTCCTGGAGACTTTAAATTTTACAAGTTGGTGCACCTGTTTGGAAAATGCCTGACACATTCCAGTCCTGTCATCTTCACAGTCCATGTCCTAATAGTCTCTCTGGAGTATTTGTGCCTCTGGTAGAAAAAGTAATCATCATCTGCAGCAGGCCAAGACATGGCTGCTGGTGAGAGTGTGTGTGTCTGAGATTATCTGTGTGTCTATGTCTGTGTGTGCTGGTATGTGTGTATGCATGTCTACTGATTGGTAGCAGGTGTGTGGCTTTCCTTGGACAGAAAAAAGTAAAAGGTCTGATGAGAGTTGAAGGGTGTGATGAGAGGCTAGAGGATTCGAACTAAGGTCAAGGTTGATTCAGTGTATATTTTATCTCTGTGCATTGAAGTGGTTATTCCCAAGTCCACAGATTCCAAAGGTATTGCATGGTTTTACTGATCAGTTTCTCAGTAGAGACCAATGCAATGGTGGAATGGCAGTAAGATGATATAGGTATAACCTTTCTGAGGACCAGAAGATATGGTAATGTGACAATTTGATACATGCTCTATGTAACAGCATTTATGATAATGAGGAAACATTTGAAACATTTTGCTCAAAAACGTGACTTGCTATATATACAGGAATATCTGTAGGCAAATTCTGTAGTAAACAGTGGCTGGTGTCATTTTTAAACATTATGAAATCAAGGAATTTATATTATACAAGAGGTAATATTTAAAAATGTCTGACAGAAATATTACATTTTATTATATAGATTATATACAATTTTATATATCGACTCACATGCAATATTTATGATTAATATTTTGTTTTGGTCATTTCATACTGTATATATGTGCCAAATGTAGATTTACAAATTTAGATTTATTGATCAGTTTTGATTCTTTGCTCTTTATCCACAGCTTTATATGCTACATGCCATGATAAGGTAAAGTTACCGTGTGTTGGATTTCCTGCTGCACAGAATCTGTGCAAAGGAGAACATCATCTTTAATCTTTTCTTCTTGACTCCTAGCAGGTGGTAGTTGATGAAAAGTCTGTGCCCTAAAGAAGGCTGTTTGTCTCTGAATGTTTTGAGCAGGAGCCATGCTGAGAGTCACTAGTGTATTCACTGTTTTGTAGCTATATTTTTATCACAAGACCTTTTCAAAATGTGCTGACTAATAATATATATATTTTTTTATTATTGTTTTTTTATTTATTAGTTTTTTTTTTTTTTTTTTAATAATAGGCTTACTGTACTGCTTTCATGCATATTCACTGTGTGTGTGTGTGTGTGTGTGTGTGTGTGTGTGTGTGTGTGTGTTTGGTGGATGCTTTTGTCTGAGTGTGTGGGGTGGGGATGGTTATAGTTGCTGAATCATTGGCTCAGGCTATATTCAACATCCCATCTTGTTCTCCTTCCATAAGGAAAGTCATTTTCACAGTTCATTTAAGCTGACACCATATACAAACAGACAGTGCACGATTGAATGAAAGTCATTTGTTAAAGAATTACAACATTTTGGTTGAAACCATTTGCCAAAACAGATTTAGTTACATTACCTATACAGTAAACGTTTTATCATTTAATAGTATTAAAAATCCTATATCTATTATCCTTTTTCTATTAGGTGAATGTGACAGAAATCCCATGTTCTCTGCCATTATCATGTCAGTGGATAAAGAATTGCACCACTGTGACTTTTTTCCATAACAGAAATATTCTTGAAGGATTCCCAGATAGCACACTGATGAGGGGCCAACGTTGGGACGATGGCAGTGCATATGTTGGGCCAATGTTGGCATCAGTGGTTGGCCCAATGTCATTTTGTCCGTTGACCAATGTTGGCCCATTGGTAAGGCCAAAGATAAGTTGGCTCAGCAGATAATCACATGGTTGGTCCAGCGTTGGTTCAGTAGATAATTACAAGGTTGGACCAACGTTAGCATAACATTGGTTCAGTAGATAAGGTTCAGTAGATTTAAAATAACATGTTACATTTTCAATAAACAAACCCCCAACATGTCTACATACACTAATTTTGGCTATAGTTCCAATAATTAAAATATTACAATGCAGAATGAGGAGCTCACCTCTCATATCTTCTGTTCTGAAATATTCATTCTTTTGTCACGTGACTCTCATAGATGCTATGCAGTGCATTACACCGGAGACAGAATTGAGAGGTTCTTCTCAATTCATGAGGGGTGTTGGACCAACTTTAGGCCAACGGCGGTATGCGCAGAGTTAGATATATAGATCTTTTAAAGTTACTTATGTACTAGATTGGCAACCAACCCTCATATGACCTTCTGATAAGATTGCATCATTGAGAGAGCCTGCTGCACTAGCTAAAGCAATATAATTTAATTTCCAATTTGCCATTTTACTGAACCAACATTGTGCCAATGTTGGGCCAACCTTGTGATTATCTATGGAACCAACGTTGTGCCAATGTTGGGTCAACCTTGTGATTATATATGGAACCAACGTTGTGCCAATGTTGGGCCAACCTTGTGATTATCTACTAAACCAACGTTGGGCCAACCTATTTTGACCACTGTTACGTTCCAGTCTAGGGTTGGGCCGTACAGCCAAGGTTTGGTTTGGGGTTCTATTTGAAACTGTATGTTGAATGTGGAGCACAGTGGTGTAATATAACTGTCACGAGCTTCTGTGACTCCCTCCGATCACCACCAGAGAGAGCCATCACTGGAGTACTAGTCTCATTCGAACTCCATTACCCACAACCCCGTGCCTGGGGCTGATCATTGGCATTTCTGGTTTATTCCTGTTTTCATCTCTTGTTGCCAACCCGCTTGCCTTTGTACTCTGTCTGCCTGCCACCTGCCTTTGGGACCCACGCTTTGTTTACTGGATTTACTCTACTAGATTGCCGCCTTCCATGAACCTATTGCCTGGACTTTGATTCTGATTCTGGTTTGCCAACACTGTTCTTATTGCTCCGGTTTGACCCTGATCTGTTAGTTTATGATTAAGTTTGCAATAAAGTTGCACATGGATCCCCATCACGCTGACTCAATAACAAAGCCTAGACAAATGCGTTCATTTAAAAACGTGAGGTTTGTTTTGCTTTACACAAAAACACATGCAAATAAAGACACAACGCAACCTGGACACAATATACACACACGTGCTACAAAGCACAGCAACACAGACGCATAAAACACACACACACACACAGCAACCAACATGTTGCGGATTGTAACACCACCAATGTGCCAACCAACAGACAAAATGGAGTCGGGCCAACCACTGATGGCAACACTGGCCCAACGTTGGGCCAACAAAAATCTGGGTTCTGCCATGGTTCTCCAAAATATACTATCAAATTATATGAACAGTATCTGAATGGATATCAATTTTCCAAATTATAATGTCATGTATAAATAGCTTCAATCCTTAAAATTTATGAAACAACCTTTAATATAACTGTTTCAAATGCCTTTCAGCCTTATGTACAGCTACTGTACCTACCTAATAAGAAGTATTCTGTACTTACATGGCCCAACAAAAATATTTTTTGTGAAATATAAATGTAATTGAATGAATATAAAACCTTTTAGAAAAATGAAACATACAAATCTTGCCTGCAGTGACAAAGTTACTAGAAAAGTTACTTCAACAGGTCTTATAACTGGATATTACTGATCCTTCTCCTACTGTTCGTGCACAACTGACATTTTCTTGTTTTCTTGAATCAAATTACATGTGTGTGTCATCTCTGTTATGGGAGGTATTACAACACCACCTGTTGGATCTTCCCAAAACTACAGCTAGGTTTTGATGCTACACAACAAAAAAGATGGGCACTGACACCGATGAATGTCATATTATTTTCCAATATTGACTTTTGTTGTTGTTGTTAGTCTTTCAGCTGTTCCCATGAGGGGTCGCTACAGCGGACCATTCGAACAACTTGGCATTTTTTAAATACCGGATGCCCTTCCCGACATACACCCGCCCGCTTCCCCCATTTTATCTCTGGGTGAGTAAGGAGTCTGCCCCATCAGTTTGAGTAGGAATTTTGAGTTCACGAGGCATCTTCCTTGGTTTTTCCTTGTTAGTACTTTTTTATGAATTCATTTTTTTTTTTTTTTTTGGAAAATGCAGTCAGTAAACAGAATTCAACCACATTGATTGAACACATTCACGTGCGTAGGGGATTATTATGAACTATTCCACGGTAGGAAAAAAACAACAACAAATAGTGTTTAAACTGTGCTGCATCATCATGAGATTTTCTTGTGGAACATAAGGGAAAAACATATGACGCTACTGGGTTCTGCACTATGATTAAAAGTGTTTGGAGGATGTTTCAGTGTATATGCGTAACTTGAAATTAGTTTCAGCAGAATAATTGTACTGTGTTATTGTTCAGTTTATCACTGTGAAAATTTCAAAAAAGTAACAGTCTTGAAAATTAACCTTTCACACCACTATGTTCTCTGTATGTTCCAGATCCACAGTCTGTGTTCTCAATACATGTCACTCCATACTTATACACTTTAATTAGCACTTGGTGCATGTTGCTTTTCTTATCTAACCTTTACAACCTTCTCATTAGAGTGGTGGTCTGTGAGAAAGTGGCTGTGTAGCACATGCATCTAGGATATGAGTGTGGACTGCTCTGTGTGCTTGCAGGTGGAGCTCATTAGAGTGCAGAACAGCTCTCAGGACTGAAACTGGTTCCTCACGCCTGTTTTCTCTCTCTCTCTATGTGTGCAAATTCAAACCATCCGTAACAGGAAGCCATAAAGCTCCTGGGCAGGGGGGTTCTCCATACATCTGTGTGCTGTTTGACCCTCTTACAAACCCAGCTAATTAATCCTGACAGCAGTTTACTCAGTGAGTGTATTAAAAAGAGTGGCAAATAGCACTAAATCTCACTGCAATTTACATAAAAGGCTAGGATGTGTGTCACATGTTTGAATTGTATTATAGCTGTTTGTTTTTTATGTGCAAAATTTACCAAAAGGATTTTTAAAAAATATACATTAACAAAGCTATTTGGCAAATGTAAAGAAATACTGTAAATCCATGATGCATTCAAAGAAAACAGAAACAAAGAACATTAAACACCCATAAATTAAAGCCAGTTTTATACTACACCATATGGACAAGTGTTTGTGGACCTGATCATGACATCCACCTATGGTTTTTCCTCAAACCTTTGCCAGAATGATGAAGCACACAATTTTAGAGATATCATTTTATGCTGTAGCATTACAATTTCAGTGGAACTAAAATACTCTGATCTATTTGAGTCTAACAATGCCCCTGTGCATAATGTGATGAAAATGAAGACACGGTCTGTTAAGGTTGGAGTGGAAGAATTCAAGTGGCCTGCACAGAGCCCAGACCTCATACCCCCTGAGCACCTTTGGGGTGGAACTGCAATAAGGACTGTACCCCAGGTCTCCTCCAACATCAATGCCTGTCCTCTCTAAAGCTTGTGGCTGATTGGGGGTAAATCCCATAGCCAGAATACAGTAGTACTGAGCTTTTAGTAAATTATTTGATCTAGTTTTTCAGAGAAAGTATGATTTTAAAAAAGAAGACGGAAATGCACATGGGTTACTTTATTTAGGGTTCAGTTGATCAAAAATATAGAGACTTTCACTGATGTCCATGGATTATTAATTCAATGGTTCTGAAAGTCCACGAGATGCTGCGCTTCAATGCCGCACGGCTAGCGTGCCTGGACATCCTTCAGACAAAATTGACCTGAGGATGTTTCCGGTTCACTCAAAGATGCCATACAAAGATGAAGAGAAACCCGAAAAAAAAGGGAGCAAGAATCAGCTGACAAGAATGACAGTAAGACCCTTTATTGTATCCTCAAGGTACAGTACTCACTGGCACACGTAACAACTTCTATATTCTGATCAGGGACAGGAATAGAAATCCCATGATCATCCAAGAAGAGTAGAACAAGGATTTGGATTGGCAACTGCAAAATCCCTCAACCAACAGGGAGGAACAAGCCGGATTTTGTGTTGATAATTATGCAGCAAAGAAATTTCTGCCCTCTGGAACATCATAGAGCAAGGCGTCAAATACTGGCAACCGCTGGTCATAAACTTTATCAATTTCAAGAAAGCTTTCAACAGCATTCTTCAAGGGTCACTCTGGTGGATCCGGTGTTCTTACGGCATGTCGCCAGCTTTTATTTCAGTCTTCAAGAACCCATAACTGCTGTGTTAAGATGTCAGACACACACCACACTGATTTCTTTGAAATCCACACCGTCGTCTGACAGGCATACTGTACACCCGTCTCCACTACTTTTCCTGGTTGCCAACAGCAAACAATGACAGGCACGGGAAGAGTATCTACTGTAATGATCATGACCGTCTGGGAATCCTCCACTTCGTGATGACATTGTCTTTATTGAAAAGAACGAAAAGGATGTGCAAGTGGCAAGAGTGGACCTTAAATAATAAATTGGCAAATGCAAAGTTGGCCTCCAATTAAGCAGAGAAATCAACAATCATTCACACTGGTAATGGAGACACCACAAATGGAACCATAGTCAGACCACAATGAAAAGGTGGAGAAATTTACATACTTGGGCAGTATCCTATGCCAAAACACAGATGCATTAACATAATGTTAAATTGCCATGATATTTATGATCATGATGGGTGTATGGAAAATTCTGCCAACTTCAAATTTATTAGAAAACCATCGAAGAACATTGGAGGGAATATGAGTGTTATAATTACATTTGGCCATTCACTGTTTTTCATTTGATGTCATGTTTGAATTGAAGGATATCATGTCAGTACAAAGCATTCAAAGCAAAGATTCAAATCAAAGTTCTGAGTTTTAAATATTACCAATCGCATTGTTCATTTGTGAACAATTGATATCAGCAAGTATGAATTGTAACTCGAAATGCTAATAGAACATTTGATCACAGTAGTCTATTAATTAATATTAACCACTTTCTGTGGCTGCTGTTACCATTTTTCTTTCAGTGCATGTACAGTACAGTTCTGTACTTAAGCATAATCTGTAGACGCTTTGTTTACACAGTGTTCTGTCCCATACACTGATAGTTTTTCTGCTTGTAAAAAAAAGGGGGTAATTTCAGTGCAGGTCTCCTTAGAGTAACCCTGCACTTCTAGAACTTACTAATGCTAACAATATGGCACAGGATAACGACTTTACTGGAGACTCAATTAACAATGGTTCCTTAATTACCCAGCTAATTTTATTTTATTGTTATTTATTTAATTATTTATTTATTGGTTGGCACATAGCGGCAAACCACTTGCCTGTGTTCTCTGATTCCACAGATGTGTATAGGAAATGATTTTCAGACAGTAATGAGAGGCTTGTTGACAGGAATGGCACATCTGCCTGGCTCTGATGCTCCACAGGGCTTGAAGGAGATGCCTGTCAGCGTCATTATTAATGAGACTTGGCCCACACAAATGTTTCTTGCATCTAATTGTTAGCACACACTGGGAGCCTCTCTCCAGAGTAGATGAAGATGAGTGAGTTTGTGTTTCTAACCTCTGGAGGAGAGCCGTGTTTCCAAACACATTTGTTCTTCTGTGCTGACAGCTGAGCGATATAGCAAAGGTCAAGGGTAGCATTGGGAGAAAAGAAGTTCTTCAGGTCATTTATAAATGATTGCTGTTTGTAATGACCTGAAATAGTAATAACTTGCTGAACTAAGGAGCTGTCAGTATCTATTGTGGATAATTTACAACAATTGGTCTGCTAACTCAGGGCTAGTTACCCCAGTCAGCTACACTCATAGTTTAGACAACAGTGACTTATTTAATTTAATTTGTGAATAAGCTAGCAAATCACAACATATGCTCATATATAGATTAAGTTTGCAATAACTTTCATAGTGAGGAATTAATACTGAAAATTCACATATTGATATTAAGACCTCAGACTGATCATACATGCTACTCAGATTGATGTACAGGATGTGTTCACCCAAAATCTTGATTTTTTTTTTCAAGTCCAGCTCCACTGCCACACCTCTACCACTGCAATTTGTAAATAAAGATAAAAGTAAAGCAAAGTTTATAAAATTTTTTCCTTTTTTCTTAGGAGTTTGGAGGTGACAGAATATTAATCAGCGACATAAGAGTAATTTTTGGGATATTATTTATATAGATAAAATTATGAACTACACTGATTAAAAAGTAAGGCATGGCTATAGAATATAAAAATATGAGCTGGGCCAGTAGATCCTTGAAGCCATAGAAACCTTTTCATTACAAGAGCAAATGCAGAATTAGCAAAAACAACTCAAACAGAACTCATAGTGATCGTTTCAATTATTAGTTTTTATAACATTTATTTAAAGGGTTAACAAGTGGTAGGTGGTTCACCTGCAATGTTAAAGGCCTGTATTCGATTTCCAGCCAGTGCCTAAACTCCAGCAACTGGATGCAGTGCCGGTCCCAAGCCCGGGTAAAATGGGAGGGTTGTGTCAGGAACAGCATCCGCCATAAAAACTGAAAAAACATATTTTACTCTATATTGTGTGCACCAAAAATTTACTGCCATTATTATATTTAAAATTTGTTTCCTCCTTTTAAGCGCAAAAATTTTTAAATAAATGCTTGTTTGAAAAAAAAAAAAAAAAGAACAGTCAGATTGTTGGTCCAATCAAAGAGTACCAATGCATGTCTACGGTATGTCTTTCTTGCATGTCTGCATACACTGTCTACTTCAGGGATTGGCAACATGCGATGGCTCTCTCATTCCTCTGCTGCCTCTCCGTGTGGCTTTGGAAAATAAATAATGAGTATTTAATTAAAATTAATTTTGTTTTAGTTTGTTAGTTTTTTAAATGTAATTCTACATTTGAATATTTTGATGATCTTGTAACATTAACATAAACAGTGTCACAACTGCCAATGTGTGACACCCTCCGGCACACGATTTATTAAGGTTTTATTCAGGTTGACAGCTGACAGCATGCTCCAGTACACGTGATAAAAGGATGACGGCACACGGACACAGACAGCATTTTTGGTTTGCTGCAGGTGGATAAGTTTGGTTAGATTTAAGTTTGGCTTTATATTTCATAAATACAAGGAGTTTGTTATTTTTCTTACCACATGACCACAGTGGGGGGGGGGGGGGGGGAGCTTTTAAAAAATTAAAAAAAAAAAAAAAAAAAAAAACATTGCTTCTGTGAGAATGAGTAATCTTTTCACCCATGAATTGGCCAGCAAAGTATTGTGACCCTTTTTGGCCAGGCACAGTATAAATGTTTTTAAGATTCTATGTTTCATTTAGCTTGTTGTTGATTATTTCAAGTGTAACATCCTCAGGTCAATTTGTCTAAAAGGACGTCCAAGCACGCCAGCAGTGCGGCATTGAAGCGCAGCATCTCGTTCCCGCTTTATCAGGGAACAGAGTAACCCAGGAACCTTTCAAAAGCTACACTCGATGCTGCATGAATGAGAATACCAACGCTGCCGCACTGCAAGTGTCTGGAACCCAAGGTTGTGTAGCGTGTGCGCACAATAGCCAAGAAGGTCTCAGACCTAGCTTTGGGATGCTGACTCGAGGACCCGCGAGCCCAGAGTAGGATTGACATCAAGACTATAAAATCTAACAAACGTGTGCGGAGAGGACCAGCCTGCCGCATCACACACCTGCTGCAAGGAGCAATTGATGAGGCAATCCACCTGGTCGAATGAGCCGTGATTCCCAGAGACAAAGTGTGACCACGCACCTCATAGGCTAGGGCAATAGCACCTCTCACCCAATATGTCAGCGTATGTCTACTGGCTACACCACTGGCTAGTGCGGTGGACGTAAATCTGAAGAGCATGTTCTGGACACAGTAAGTGAAGTCTTTCCTGCTCCGAAGCTGTAAAAGGCAGAAGACAGAAGGCTTCGAAACTGGGTGCATGGTCAAGAATGGAACTTTCGGAAGAAAAGCCCAGGGGAAAAGTCTAGGCAAAATCGGGAGACTGAGAGAGCCTGCAGATCTCCAATCCTCTTCAAAGAAGTAATAGCTATTAGAAAAACCATCTTAAGAGACAGGAGCCTGACAGGCTAGTCTAGTTCTAAAGGGGTGTCAACCAGACCTTCGAGCACAATAGCTAAGTCCCACGAAGGGTTGTCGCTCTACTGGGTGGACACAACCATTTAGCTCCATGAATAAAAAGCGCAACTAAAGGGTGCTTTCCCACAGAAACCCCATCGGTCAGAACATGACAAGCCGAAATAGCGTCTACTTACGTTCTGAGAGTACTAGGGCATAAGCCTGAGTACAACTTTTCTTGCAGAAACTCCAGCACTGAAACAATCCAGCAGTGGACTGGATCTACATGTCTTGCCATGCACCAACTTTCAAATACACTCCATTTGAGGGCATAAATACTTCTAGTGGAGGGAGCCCTAGCACTTAGGATAGTTTCAATTACGCTGGCTGGAAGACCAGCATCTCTTAGTTGGTCCCCTTCTGGGGCCAGACGTGAAGGTTACAGAAGTCAGGCTGGGGATGAAATATTGTCCCCTGTGCCTGAGACAGAAGATCCCTCCTCATTGGAATCACGACGGTGAGCCGTCGAGGAGATATTAGATCATTATATCTTTTATATCCAGACATTGTGCTGTTTCTTGCTACATAAAATGTTTCCCAGATTAGGCTGACTACTTCGAGATGGAGTTTCCATTCCCCATGTGTCAAAGCTTGTCTGAATAGTAAATCTGCTCCCACATTCATATGCCCCGGAATGTCACCCTGAGGGACAGGAACCTGTCCTATGCACAAAGCAGAACCTGGTGCGCTAGCTTGTTTAAGCAGCGCAAGCACAGTCCGCCCTGGCGATTTATGTATGAGACTACCGTAGTGTTGTCCACCCGCACTAGTACATGGTAGCCTCTCAACTGCTTGAGGGAGTATTTCGGGGCCAGAAATAGAGTCATCATTTCGAGGCAATTGATGTGCCACGCGCGAAGATGACCTCTCCAGATCCCTTGGGCTGGAAGGCCATCCAAGGCTGTACCCCAGCCCATGAGGGAAGCGTCTGTCGTTATCATCCTACGACCACAAGATGAACATAGAGTGGGGCCAGAGAAAAAACCGGGGTCTGAACCTCATAGAAAGGGTACGAAGCCCCTTGCGCATAACCCTTATTAGCTTCTGGGTATTGGCCCTTGAGTGAAGTCCGCTGGCTCTTAGCCACAACTGAAACACTCTCATGTGCAGAAGGCCCAAAGGTATCACTGTGGACGCAGCTGCCATAAGAGGTAAAAACACTCTGAAAGTAATGAATAATCACCTTCTGGCCTAGCCTGATTTCCTTCAGGGTATTGAGAATGGATTCGACACGTGCAGGAAACAGCTCTGCCTGCATTGCGATCAAATTCTATATGACACTCAAAAATGCTGTCCTCTGAGCAGGAAAGAGAACGCCTCCCGGCATTTGAGTCTCAATCCTAACGAATGGAGGTGAGCTAGGATGACATCTCGATGTCGAAGCACTAGCTGCTGACTGAGCCAGGATAAGCCAGTCATCTATACAATTTAGAATACGGATGCCCTGGAATCATAGAGCCAGCGCTGCATCCATGCATTTTATACATGTGCGGGGTGACAGGGCTAGGCCAAATGGAAGGACCCGATATTGGTAAGCTTCACCCCCGAAAGCGAACCTCAGGAACTTCCTATGTTGTGGCAATATTACTATATGAAAATATGCATCCTTCAGCTCGATTGTCACAAACCAATCCTCTGGTTGGGTTTGAGAAACAATCATTTTGGCTGTCAACATTTTGATGTTCAGCACCCGAAGATGTAAAATTGGACGCAACCCCCCCCCATCTTTTTTGGAAACCATGAAATACTGACCTGGGTAGCCTGGGTCTCTGTCTGGCAGGGAAACATGTTCTTTTTCCAGCAAAGTCTGTAATTGTCAGCAGATGCGCTTGTTCCGTAAAGTTCCGTGAAAGTGGAGACTACACCGATGACGATGTGCAAAATTTAGCCTCTCTCTAAAGTGCTTTGTACCTATGGAGACATACCTGGCAGTAGATTTCCCGCTGCCAGCCTCTCTGAAAGGGGCAACGTTTTGATACTGAGGCTAGATGGGGGGTGGGCGGTGTTAGGTGTTCGGCATCCTGAAACATGGCAGGAAGAACCGAGCACCTAACATTTTGCTGGAGACCGGTGCTCCCCGAAACACCAGTTGTGGCGGAGATTGGACAACGGCATCCAGAGTGTGCTGGGGAGGAGTCTTTATCCCTTATTGAAATTTTTACATGCCCCTCACTGGGGGGAGACACCCCGTGGTCCTGGGCACATCAGCTTCATAACTTCTCTTGGCGGAGATGATGCTCCTTATGTCCGGTCTTTTTTGAGGAGGATTGTGAAGCGCGGCGAGTTCCTCCCCAGTCTCTACGGTGGGGGATCCGGCTTGCCACACTCTTCTCCACGCCTCGTGGGAACCAGACCTGGTTGGGACTGGGTAGCCGACAGTCCTGACTCCTGAGCACGGCAGGAGAGAAACCTCACAAGGCCTGCTCGTAGAGCTTCACCTCCCGAAACCTAGTGGTGGCGGTGTTTACAGCGTCGCCAAAGTGACCGGAAGGTGAGATAGGGGCATCAAGGAGGAAAACGCGATCCCAGCTCTTGATGCCATGAGGTTAAGCCCTAGATGTCTCTCCATGGCGACCATGGCAGCAAAAGAATGGCCGATAGTACAGGCCGTCTGCTTGGTGGCACAGAGAAATAAATCTGGCTGCCAGTGCTCAGATCTCTCAGCAGGTCAGCTGATATGCCTGCAAAGCCGCCATGGTGTGCAGGGCACCACCAGCCTGACCCGCTTCCTGCAAAGCTTTCCCCACTCACGAAGATCTTAGTCTACACAGCTTGGTGGGGAGTGTAGGCTTTTCAGGGAAAATGAGCTCCCAGGAGAGAGATGGCCCGTAAGCATCTCTTCAATATAGGGCATCATCATATAACCCTGCGCTTTTGCATCAACGACATTCAAATGAATCGATGTTAACAGCAAAACCAGGCAATGAATAGAGCTTATTCCATGAAAGAGGTAACTCATCATGGATGTCGCCAAAGAAGGGGAGGGACCATCATTGAGGCCCCTCCCCCGGCCACCCAACAGAACCTGTCGTCTAACTTTGAGCGCTTGGGGGATTTTTCATTTATTTATTTACTTACCTTTTTGCTTTACAACTTCCTGATCCAGGGAGAGTGTGAGAGAAAGGGGGAATTCCGTCTCATGTGAGATTGCGTGCCGATCTGTGCGTCTGCCAGATCGGCACGCGAACCCCAAGAATGCACCGCGGTTCACGGTTTCTCTTTAAAGAAAATGAGCCGCGCGCGAAGCACTTTGATAGGGAGGAGATCACAATACTCACAACTTCCCTGAAACCTGAGGAGAGCGTCTTCCCCCAAATACTCAAAACAATATTTGAGGAGATAGCCCTCCGAAGAGCCACGCATCTCTTAACAAACTCTGCCATATCGGTGAGTTAACGCTGTTATTTTACTTTTCCTTAGTAATCTGCTTGCACACATACACATAAACACAAAGCGGTCCTGAAGACAAAAAGATCTGAGGATGTTTCTGGTTCACTCCTATTTATAACCTGCAGGTGCACCTTATCGGATGACGTCACCTGACCGAGGTTATAAGCCAAAAGTATTTGTCGTATTTGATACACACAGGCTTCACAACCGGAGAACAAAGAGATGTTCCCATAGCATCGAGTGTAGCTTTTGAAAGGAAACTGTTATCTGTGCCAATGACATTTGAGCTTACATATGAGGCACTGACTGCATTTTTTTAAATGGCATTAGCATTACAGATATTTAAAACATAAATAAATAAATCATATTCCATGTGTTTTGGAATAGGCCTTTTTAGGCAAAGGGAAAATATAGTAGCTCCATGACAATGCATTAAAGGGACAGGTGTTTAACATTAACAAGAGTATACTGTATGTCATAACACAACTGGAGTCTGCATCAAATCACTTTACTCCCCATCCTACAACAATAGCCACCAAGGACCACAATTCCCAAAATTGCCCTACACAGTCACGTTCTCGTTCACATTAGTTCTAGTCATGTACCTGTTTCTGTATCAGTCACACACTAAAATAGACTCTGAACTCATGCTAATTGCAAAGTATGAGTTTTATTTTTCTTGTGTATGGATATATTGGATATTTTGACTCTGTACTTTGGATATCTACAGTATGATATCCTGTTTGGTCATTGACTGACATTTTGCCTGCCCCTGTTTATGATCCTGTTTTACGTCTTGGATATACAGTATAAGCCTGTGCTGCTTTAAATAAAGAAACACTAATGTGGATTTGCAGCTGTCTAAGCTACTCTAGACTTGTTTCATTTAGCATAAATCATGTAGACATGTTCTTCTGTACATTTGCGGTGAAGAAAAGTTTTTTTTTTCTGTTAATGCAATTGAAAAATTAAACATAAGCTTTAGTAGTGTTTGAAGGGTTTCAGTTAATTACATCACATCTATTCTACTGCATCATTTTTATATAATTAAACTGTAATCAAACTAGCTCCTTCATGGTGCTGAGTGTAGTGTTTCCTTATCATATATTTTGAAATTTTGTGTCTGAGCTAAAAATGATTAAACTAATTTGGTTCTTAGAATTTTTCCACATTGTTGCATTGAGGGAGTGTGCTCTCTCACTGATGGTGATAGAGTCACAATTTTTTTTCTACACTAAAAAGAGTGGCAACGGCTCACTCTAAAGTGTATTCATTAGAGATGAACAAATCTGTCCCTTGGCACTGTTATAGAGCTCACACCAATATTCTACAGCCAACGCTAATTGCGCACATATTGGTTTTAAAAGGGTTTGTATGGACTGTCTCTGCACAGGTAAGACATTTTTCTAGCCTACTGAGAGAATTATTGAGGTATTGAATCTTAATGACTACATAAGACCCTGCTGACCTTGAAATGATCTCTGTCTCTTTGTGCCTCCTCACCAACACACACATACATCCTGTTTTCATGCTCTTGCTCAGTTCATTTTGCGATTGGCACATGGCTTTCCTGAGGCTTGTTGCTGATCTGCTGTGTTAAAATGTGTGGTTGTTTTTTCTGAATCACATATGTCCCCTTTAGCTTTAGGGAAATGATTTAGTGCTTCAGTAAATATGACTACAATCAAATGTGCAACTTTTACACAATAAAAACAAAATACTCTGCCTTAACTTCTGTATAACTGTCTTAACTTTCTGTAACTGGTTTAACTTTTGTACAATTTCTTTTATGAATATTTCATAAAGTTTCAAAAGGATCAAATTATTGGCCTGCATCAAGCAGGGAAAATCTGGAAGGATATTGCAGAACTGTCATTTTGCATAAGAAATGTGGTTGGCAAAAAAATCATGAATAACTGTGGCTGAAGATCACTTTAATACTTGGTGAAGTTGTATCATTAAAAATCAAGTGTAGAAATCAAAGTAATCTTTTATAGTAAAGTATGAGCAGTCTCAGGCGGTGGTAACTTCTATAGCATCCGTATAAACACATGGCTAAGAGAGACCTGCACTCTGGTGGAACGACAAATGGGCATGCCAAGGTATTCATACTCCTTGTATGTAGCAGTGCCAGTGTGGGTACTCCACTCCTGACAACTGCCCATTTAGTCTGAGCTGGTGGTGATGTTTCCTCCTAGACAGCTGTCCAGAGCCTGGGCATGTATTCATCTCTTTGTTATCCTATACCAATGGGATGATGTGAAGGCTCCTGATGTGGTGTACTGTCCAAAGGCCTAACTGTGTACTCCCGAGGTTCTTTGATGGACCTGGGTGTGGTGGGGGATTGCATGTCAACAGTTTCCTCAATTTGCGGGGGGTGGGGGTTGATGGTGCAGGAACCAGTCAAGAGCCATTCTATTATCCGGCTGCAATAGTGGAGTAATGTCCGGTTTACCATACCAGTGGTGAAATTGGGTGGCCACATTCCTGCTGGATACACTGCAAAGGGCCAGTATTTAAATGTCATAAAGTGACTGTTAGAGACTGTTAAATTGTAATCATCTTGTGCATTTTTATGATGTTTAATTCACATTTGAGTAAAATTTAAACAAAACTAGATTGCATAACTGCTCATTAGCTTTTTAAATATGATAATACTTATTGGTGTCTGTATGCAGGACCCTTGATAGGTGCACTGTGCCACTGATGCAGCTTACGAGAAGCAACTGCACTGAGGAGCCCGCCGTCAGTGAGACCCGCTTTCCACAGTTTGCCAATAGCCGTGATCTGTGGTCAAGGCGGTATTGTCTAGGGCCCCCGGTGTAAGGGCTACCTGCCAATAACCCTTTGTCAGATCCAGGGTGGAGATGAAGCAGGTCTTTTCTAATCGGTCCCCTGATCATCTACATGTGGAAGCAAAAATGCATCGAAGATGGATACAGATCGACCCATTAGGCTTGGGCATCGTAATGATGAGGCTGGACCAGGGGCTCGTTGACTATCTATGATGCCCTGTCTTAGGCATTTATGACATGACGGCGGGCCTCCAGGGCTTGATAAGAATGCTACTGAATAACTATGCTAGGTGATGTCTGGTTATTGTGTCATACAAGATGTGTAAGCCTCAGGGCAGTGGAGAACACATCCACAAACTTATCCACAAGCTCTGGTGTGAATCCACAAGCTCTGATCCATAAGGTGAGTGGGTGTCAGATCTTCTCTGCGATGGGAAAGATTGTGGCTCTGTTCTGTGGCGAAGAGAGAGACAAGGGCTGAGAAGCACTGTATAGGTTCTATCAACAAATTTTTATGGTACAGCTCAGTACACTTGCGCTTACCCAGCTGTTGCAGATAGTTCACTGGCCTGAATCTTTCCATGACAGTGAAGGGTCCTTGCCACAAGACCAGGAACATAAATGTACTGTAGCACAGTCGCAGCAATATGCACTCACTCACCTTGAACTCTCGTGGCTGAGTCAGCTGGTCATCTGCGCGCTTCTGCTCCCCTTGTTTCTTTTCCGTTGGTCTTGACTATTCAATGACTGACCTGAATGGAGAGGGCTGCTCTTTCTAGGCTTCTTTGGCTGCACCACGCAGGCCACACGGCAGGCAGCCGAAGAGTTGCTCGAGCGCTGTGAAACCTGTGGAGGCATGCAGCATCTCACCCATTGCGCACACAATGTGGCAGCATCGGGTCCTAATTTTGGCGGGTTTTATCTACCACCTAATGGAGCATCCATTTTAACATTTGGTTAAATCTTTCGATCAAGCCATCAGTCTGTGGGTGGTACACTGTTGTTTGGATCTACTTGTTCTGCAACAGCCTGAAAACATTGCGTTTTGACATGAATGCCCTACCTTGGTTGTGAGTATTTCCTTGGGGAGGCTGACTCTGCAGACGAGCTGCACTAGCTCTTTCACGATGTTCTTTGAGGTGGCTTTCTTCAGCAAGACTTCCTTAGGATAGTGTTTGGCATAATTCACAATGACTAGGATGTACTCATAACCTTTTGCAGATTTGGGCAGCAGTCCTACCAAATCCACGCCAATCCTCTTGAAGGGCACGTTAATGGGTGGAGCACGGGCTTAACAGGTGCCCTTCGCTATACCTCTGCGTTGAGCCATGGCCAGTAAAACCAGTCTTTTATTTTCTTAATGGTGTTCCGCACTCACAAATGGCTCCCGAAGGGCATGTAATGTGCCAGGTGCATTACAGTGTCCACCAAGAGACCATATTTAGTCTTATGTCATTTTGTATGACAGAATTTTATTCTTAATAAAGAAATACAGAATGTGGCAGAGGCTGCAGGGCTGCTCTGGCTTCACCCTCTATTTATACCACCTGCTCCCGGCAGCGTTTGAGTCACGGGTCCTCGAGCTGTAGTTGTGCGAAGGTGCCATTCTTATTCACCTGCTGAGACAGGAAAACATATGGGTTAGAGGGATAATTAGCCTCACCTTCAGTTTCAGCATCTCTGCCATCAGTAGGCAGCTGCACCAACAATGCTGCATGTGGTCTTTCTCGAGCATTGTATCCTCCATTTCTTCTGTGCGGCGTCAGCTTGATCGGGCTGCAGAGTGGGCCAATTCCAACCTAGAAGTAGAGTCACAGGTAGCTCAGGAATTATGCCAGCTTTGAGTTTGTATTTACCCTGATGGTCTTTGACCAAGAGATCACCTTGGGCACTTCCCACTGATCGCCATGACACGTTAACAAAACCTTATAACAAGAATCAAAACACAGCCTATATGGCAGAGTTTCACTTGCATCATTGAATAATTAAAATGATACGTCATGTACTTCTTACAGCTTGTACCCAGATGAATATTAAATTAAATTAAATTTTATTTGTATAGTGCTTTTAACAATGGTAATTGTTGCAGCTTTACAAAATATACATTCAACTGCTCATGTCTGCTGAAACCCTGGTGTTTAACTGGAAAACGCAAATGCATTTCCTATCGCCTGTGTGTCTGTGTGTCTTCGGGGCTCTCTATGATCAACATGATAATGACTGATTCTTTTAATGCTAGGCACATGTCTGACACAACAGCTGGCAAATCCACTCTTTGCTGTGTAAAAACAGAGATCTAAGGCCCAGCCAATAAGCGTAGTGAGGTATGTCGGACACAACAGGCAATAATTCTACTTTTTACTCATCTTAAAACTTAAAACTCCTTTTTAAACCTAACACTTAGTTAAATGTAATTATTTTTACATTTGACAAGTTGAGAGAAAACACTGTAACCAGATTCCACAAACACAAAAAAATCTTTATTAAGCACAACATTTAGCAGCAAAAATAAATGTATGCATGTCTTAGGTAAATTACGCTCTGAAGCAGAACTGAGGCCCATGGGTCATAGCTCAGTGTAGGCAATGTCCTCTGGGTCGCGATGAGGCAAGCTGAGCAGGTGGCGTGAAGCAGGCAGCGACACCGTGTCAGAGTTTGTGGAGTCTGCAGAGACAGAAACCACGTATGAGTTTAAGCTTAGAGATTATCTACTCACGAGTCTAGAGTGGCATTGCGTGGGCTTATCATAGGCTCCTGGCGATGGGAGAATGGTGAGCGATGATTACATTCCCTGTTAGGTGTATCAGCAATCGCCGCCCCTTCTCACATACTGTACATGGGATATGTGATTCTGTGTGTATAAGTGGTTTGAGCGAGAAGGTTTTACTAATGTGTGCGAACTAGGTGTAAGCCCTCTGCAACAGTATTCTTGTAGAATGAAAAGCATATACAATATATTCTGTGGGTTACTATTGTAAGTTATATTTTATGGCAATTACAGGACTAATGCTGTGATTAAAAAAAAACTGTATAAAATTATCCCAGTAAAGCAGCCATGGAATTGCTTTAATTACACATATGCTCCTCTATGTTAATAATTCAATGATGCAAGTAAACCTCTGCCATATAAAGTAGGCTGAGTTTTGATTCTTGATGCAGTATATGGTTTTGTTAATAGGTTTGTAGAGTAAGGTTATTTTTGTCAGGGCTAGAATGCTATTACAGGTGTGAGGTTACAATGGCAATTGTGTGTGATTATTGAAGTTCAACCTTCTCCAGTTACGTAGGGCTGTTAAGCTGTTTTGTCAACAATGTCACCAACCATTAATTGAATTTTATAGGTTCTTTGCTGTCCCTGTACCACCTGCTACACGTGTAATGAGGAGTCATTTAAATTACAATGGACTGTGAGTTATTCAGTTCTTACCTGCTGGAATGTCTGACAGGAAATATATAAACCTGTAATATTGTATTTGTCTGTGTGGGTGTACGTGTGAAAATATGGGTGTACGTTGGGTTCTATGCTAAATTCAAAGACATTTGGTATCTGGAACCTTTTTTGAATCCATCAGATGAATTATCTAAGCCAGTGGCTCTCAAACCTGGTCCTCTAATCTCTGCCATACCACACACATACCCTTCTGAAAATGCTGTTAATTAGCCATTAGCTAAATCAGGCATGCTGGGAGCTGAGAAAACATAAAATGTGCAGGGCAGAAGGTCCTCTAGGTCCTCTACATTTAAGAATATCATCTATGCTAATGAATACATTTAAACATTTTGTGGATTCTGTAGGTGGAGTAATCGTATCAGCTGCTATACTGACAAACATCATATGTTAATTAATTTATACAAAGAACTTTCATTATTTGAAAATAATGCTGTAACAAGGCAAAAATTGTGTGATTATATATTTTGTAAATTTATGGCATAGATTTGGAAAAATACTACTATCCAATTTGTTTGCAGTGACTTACCAGATCAACAAGGTAAGGTTGTAGGAACTAAAAAGGCATTGTGCATATCCTAAATAGACACACTAATTTACATACGTGTTAAAATACATACAGTATTGTCAAATAAGTCTACAATTCATTCACAGAAATTCAGTAATGAATTTCTCTTTCATTATCCCTCTGGTAAAGGTCACTGTGACAACAGGCAATGAAGGTCAGATCTCCCCTTTTAGAGCCACAGATTACAGATACTCCTGGGGAATATCCAAATTCTCCCAAGCCAACTGTGAGTTCCGCTAATTTACACCATGTAATGAGAGAAAACAAATATTTCTCTCCTGTACTCTACAACCTTATTCTGTCATTCCTCAAAAGTTGTAACCATAGACAAGGATAAGGGAATAACCAGTAAACGAGGGGTGAACTCCTAAAAAGTAAACTGCTGCTGTTTGGCTGCTGCTTATCCAACATTCTATTGTTGTTGCAATAGGATCCTGAGGTATCCAAACTCCTCCACATAGGAGTCCACCATTTATCTTCTCACCAAGGAAGGGTCAACCTTTTCTGGGATAGAATTATGGCTTAATATGTAGCTTACAATGAACAGTAAAATGGATAATTATGTGTTGGAGGTCTGCTTTGGCTATTGCCAAGAATTCAGCATCTATACATAAGGATGTTACTTTCCATACTGTACACCTCACTAAGATTGACTGTATCTAGGTTATTCATGAAAACCATTGACAGGAGTGGATATAGTACATGCCCTTGACACTTTCTTACATTCCTCCTTACAAATCAATGCCAAAAATAGAAAAACAACACTTACTACATTAACACAGCAAAGATATTTCATTATGTAATGACCTGGATACTCTTGCAGGTCCTCTACCCTCCAGGTCTCTCCAAATCTCCCCAAAAAGTAACACATCTTGGCATACTTCAATGGCTCACACAAAACAGTACAACAGTAAAGACTGGATCCTGACCCAGAATTGACAAAATTTCTTTCCCAGAACAGTGGCATTTTCCTCTTGTGCTGTAAATATTTGTTGATTTCAGCCAGTGTGGTGGACTCTAAAACACCAGAGAATTCCAGCACTGCCTTCTGGATGGAGTAAAGTAGTACCTTAAAGTGCATCAGCTGCTTTGCTGCAGTTTTCCAGGCTTCTTTGTACAGTATGTCTCCGCTGAATTAGGAAAGCCTTCTCATTATTGAGATCATTATATCAGTATTCTTTGCTGATGGTTTTCCTCATTATTCTTGTCCACCTCTATTTCCTATAGTTGTTTTCCTTTCCCACCTTTCCTTTCCCTTCCTTTCCTTTTACTTTCCTGAATTTGATCCTAAACTGGTACAATCGGTAGTCTTGGCAATTCAGAGCCAATTACTAGATGTTGTAGGTATTTCATAGATAAATAATGAAAGTTTCTTGCCAGTTAGTGACTGTCCAGTTCAGGTTTGGCATGATACTTAGTGAAGTCAAAAGTATGTAAGTAATTCATGACTACATCATAACATTTCATAGTTAATGAACTGCCAATTCATAGGAGATTAAGGCATGTACCAACTAAGAACTGTGCAACTAAGAACCATAAAGAATTTCCATTTCACTCTGAACTGGTGTGATCCTAAGATTGTAGAATACAACACATTGCAGTGAGAGGGATCATGCATATCCAAAATGCTCTAACGTTTGAACTGTAGACCCAGGCAAAGCAAAAATAAATAAATAAATGTAGCAGTTCACAAGTTATTTGAAGGCGGGTTGTAGCAGTTTATAGGTGGAAAAATCCAACCATATGCACTAAACCCCTAGACCTACAGCACAATGTAAGGTCATTTCTATTATGAAATTGTAATGGACTGTATTGGACTTGTATTTTGGACAGTCTGACACACTCAGTGGACGGGAGAATGCTTTTGGGGTTAAATGGATCTTTTACTGAGGCATCAGTCAAATTCTTGCAACCAGTCTTAAAGTCTGTCCTGGATTTTTCTATGGCTGTCATTCCATCATAAGGTAATTCCAACAGAGATAATATAGAGATGACATCAGTATTATAAAGGGGTTATAAAATAGTTTATATTAGTACAATATAAACAAAATAATTCCTTTACACTGAGATGGACATCTCTTACAGGATATATTGTTTAAAGTTGGATAATATAAATATCACTGCAACACTGCAAGGCAGTGTGCAGTAGCAAAATGACCAACTAAATTTGGAATGGGAGATTTAACAAGCACATATTCCTGTGATTAATCAGGTGTGGACCAAATGCTTTTAGTTACTGAGTTTGGTGGTGTCTATAAATGCAAATCCTTACATGTAAGCTTATCCCATATCACTTTTTGAGATAAACAGACCTAACAGTGCTGTACATTCAAAAGGGGAACATAGTGCAGTTGATCAACGCATACAGATTTACTTGGCTCTGTATGATAGGAACAATGTGCAATAGAAAATGCCAGTGTATGTCCATGTGATGGTTGGGTAATTTGAACACATTTTGTTAAATACTTGTAGGAGAGCGTATTGGATATGCATGTAAGGTTTTGTTGCTTGATTTTGAGACGTATAAAACACGTATGGGGAAAAAAAAACATATCCTCCACGGTATTTGCGAAATGTTATAATAGTTTCAAAGTTCTACAGGGTAACTCTGTAGCTCCGATGGAAAATAAAGAACCAATACCCGAGGCACATTTTTTTTTTACATTTATTATCTCTCTTATCAGCGTTATATTAGCGAGAAACCGCCGCACAGAGCTTCACTAATCCCGAGACGAAGATGTATAGTGGAGCACCTTTTCTACCACCTTTGCTCTAGAAGCAAATACGATTTCCGCCTGTGCGTCGCCGTTGCATCGTCAGTCAGAGACACACACACAGAGAGAGAGAGAGAGCGCGAGAGAGAGACGCATGGTGGCAGGTGTAATCTTCCGTACGGCTCTCACTCTGGATAACTTTCTGAAGCTGGATCTCTGCTCCGTGCTTCCGCTCTGGCTGTATCGCTGTTTTCACGCGTTCCGATGCCGGAGCTGAAGGAAACACATCCATCCGGCACTGAGGCGCGGGACCGTTTGTGGAATGCGTGAATCCTTAACACTTTTTTTTTTTTTTTTAAATCTGCGTGCTTTTCAAGCCAGCATGGTGAGTACACAGTATATTCCCTTTGAGCTCGGAGTATGGGGAATGAACGCCGTTTGTGACTGAGCACTGATTTTCTTTCTTTTTTTTATTTTAAAGATAACTGGACGCGTCAGTCATCCACCCGTGTGGCATGCATATAGTTGCTTTTATTGTGTTCCTTTATTCAATCTATTTATTTGATCTGAAATATTTCATTCACTGGATTAATGAGCTTGTTTGATTTAAACACGTCGCTTGTTGTCGCGTGACGTCTTGAGCGAGTGGAAGTTGGGCTACGAGCGAAAATGCACACAACTATATATAGCTTACTAAGTAGCGTGTCAAATAGGTGAGGTGAGGGAGTATCTTGGCATACTGTTTAGTAGGGTAGTATGATGTTAGGGAAGAGGGCCTTTAAGAGGTCAGGTTAAATGGGCGGATTAGCAGCTTTTATCCCATCAAGCGCGTCCCCGAGAAACGGCACCTGTCCGGTCGGTAAACGGAACTCGTTTTGACGGATCACACCACACATGGTTTTCGGTCATCCGGTAGCACCTCGTGCTTCTATTTCCAAGAAAATGCAATCTGAAGCCACTATCCGCCCGACGACCCAATTAACTATCTCATACCATGACCTCGAGTGACCAAAAGGTCCACCTGGCAAATACAATGTGTATTAGTTTACGTTCTCTCTCTCTCTCTCTCTCTCTCTGCGTGTGTAGAGTATATGTTTTTACTATCACAGTATAATGTCTGACCTTGTGTGGATATTTGTGTGGCTCCCACAAGGAAAACTTGCAAAAAATGAATCTAAAGTTTGCTTTTAACAATTGAGTTTAGCAGTTGGGTTTAGTTATTGGCTTAGCATCAAATAGCTGTTCGTCAATGAAAGGTCCTCAATGTATTGACGTGTGTGTGTGAGAGAGAGTAGCTAATGGATAGGAATATGGACAGTACACATATTTAGCTGGTGCTCTTGAGCTAATGAATAAATAAATACATAAGTAAGCAAACTTCAGCTTACATTGTATAAACAAAATGAGTCAAGGGCTTGGGTAGTTGTAGACAATTCAACAATGTTGCATGGAAACACAGAATGTATGTGTTTGCCACCTGTTTCATCTTCTTCTTCCTGTTCTACTTCTTGAATAGTTTGTTTTTTTATGTTATATTTAACAACAGCAGTAACATAGTTTGCTGTGTCAGGTAACTTCTACTGTACAACACATATTGTGGAATAAAATATGTGTAGTAAATGCAACATTTGAATATTAAACAAGCTGCTCCCCTTATGACACGATTCTGTAGATTTGTTTGTGCTAGCCTGAGCAATGTGGTGCCATCATGCAGCAGGCATAATGAATAGTCTCTCTGTTCAGCAAGCTGTGGATAGGCTTTGCAGATGTGTACACACTGAAGGAAAATTAACCCATTTAATCCCACAAGTTACAATGATTTGACGTTTTGTTTTGAGTTGTAAAAGGGTCAGTGATGAAAATGTTACAGAGAAGAACACTGTAAATTAAATTAAAATGGCATTGGCTTTGCATGAACTTTGTAGTGTGAGTAGTATAAATGGTCATATGTCCAAAATCACTAACTTATTGCTTTAATCTTCTACCATCAGTAGAGGTTTTAGCATGTATTGCACCCGGACAAACTCCCTTTCACCATTATGTTCTATATTTGCTCTAATGACCTATTCCGACATTTTGAACAGCACAAATAAATGCATTTTATACAGTATATTGACTGTATACCTGTAGCGCAATCGGTGATGAATTTGCGTCCATAAATTGGATCTCGGCACTGAAGCAATGTAAGATGATCTTGACAGGGAAGGGAACAAAAGCCAGCCACCATCCAAAGAAACTATTCCTGAAGACTACTTAAAGAAATAAAAATGCTTGCCTTCTTGTTCAGGAGAGTTCAGGGATGTACAAACTTTCTTTGTGTACGTATGTATGTTTGCGAATGTAAATCAGTATACCATTTTTTTTTCATTTTCTAATATAGAAAAAGTTCTTAAATGTAAAGAAATGAGGGATTGAAAGAAATCAAGACTTTTGCACTGTAATTATATACTTCGCTTGCGCATAAATACAGTGCATCTCGAAAAAAAATTAATATAGAGAAAATGCTTATTTTCGTTTGTAATTTAATTCTGATCCTTATACCGCATGAAAATGTAGATGATCAGCTTGTATAACTGTTGAGGCGTTATTGAAGACCAGTTTGCTTTGATAGCAGCTTAAGCTCAAAGCTTTGGGATGGGTGTTTTTCATTTTCCTTTTGACAATACCCATAGATTCCTTATGGAGTTCAGGTCAGAGGAGTTGGCTAGCCAGTCAAGCACAGTAATATCTTAGTCAGCAAACCAGTTAGTGGTAGTTTTGGCGCAGTGGGCAGGTGCTAATTTCTGCTGGACAAACAAATCTCCATAAAGCTTGGAGACAGGCAGGAACACGTACACATACTCCAAAATCTCCTGGTAGATCGCTTTCTTGACATTAGACATGACAAAACACAGTAGACCAACACTAGCAGATGGAATGTCATGACCTTTAGACATTTGGATCTTAATTTCAGAAAGCAATGCAAAAATAACCATAGAGTATATTTGGGCAGCCTGCCCAAGTATATTTGCTGGTCACCAAATATATTTGAAGACCATTTTTAAAAAATGTCCATCTGCCATTTGCAATTGATTAACTAGTTCTAAGTTAAGTTAAATTAAGACAGTTCTCCTTTACTCTAGCAGAATAAACAGGTACATGAGCAGTAGCGCCAGAATGGTATACTGAGAGGCAGTAAATGCAGCGGATGCCAGCTGCGGTATAAAGTATAAGAAGGGCGTTCTGACGGTCACACATGCTCTGCAGAAAAACACAGTTTTGCACAGTGAATGAGCTTTTCTTTAAAAATAAATAAATAAATAAATAAATAAATAAAAACACAGGAGGATTAACCCTTAAAAATCAAGCAGCTCAGATCCGTGCAGCAACACGGCATCCCTGTGCTTCATGGCCAAACATTTCAGCTTTTGTGTCTACTTTGTTCTGAGAATATTTTTCCAAAATGTACAATCTTTGTGACCATGTGCAGGTGCAAACTGTAGTCCGTGTTTTTATATGGTGGTTTTGGAGGAGTAGCTCCTTCCTTGCCGAGCAACATTTTAAGTTATGTCGATGCAGAACTTTTGTATTGTTTTCTTCCAGTGTCTTCACAAGGTCCTTTGATGTTGTTGTTGTGTGATCTATTTGTACTTTTTCTACCAAAGTATGTTCATCTCTAGGAGACAGAACACTTCTTTCTGAGCGATATGTCTGCATCGTTCGATGGTGGTTAAATGTTTGTAAAGAAATTGATTGCATCACGCATAAAGTCCTAACTGATGCCAAAACTATAGTTTGTTAGGTGGTTAAAATGACTTTAACATAAATTTATGTAATTGTAGTGTTTTTAAGCGTATACAATGTCTCACCATTAAATTCCATCCAGACTCGAATTGATATCTTTCCAATATGTTGTATTGATGATGGGAGAGTTGTACCGCTACATAACGAATTCTCCAGTACATCCAAAAAATTGGGCTCTGTGGTGGCCAATCTATGTACGAAGATTATGTCCCATGTTCACTGAGCTACTCTTTCACTTTGAGCCTGATGAAGCCTGGCATTGTCATCTTGGAATATGACCATGTCATCAGGGAAGAAACAATCGATTGTTGGAAAAAACCTGTCCATGCAGTATATTCAGGTAGTTTTTTGGGGCACATACCATTGCTGAACTAGACCTTACCTCTAGACGCTTGTACGGTAGGCACTAGGCATGATGAGTGCATCACTTCATCCTCCTGTCTCATTACCCTGATGCTCCGATCACTATGGAACGGAGTAAATCTGAACTCATCAGACCACATGACCTTTTTCCAATGCTCCACAATCCATTCTTTATGCTCCCTAGCCAAATTAAGCCTTTTTTTTCTTGAAGCCTATTTTCACTAAAAACATGGCTGATAGCTATAAATTATACTGCTGTTTTTTATGATTTAATTTACTAAGCATTCAAGTGATCTCCATCATGCTGATTGAGGATTTTTTCTGATCACAGTTCTTCCTTGCAGATGATGGTTCACCACTATCCTACCGGTTTAATAATGCGTTTTTCAGTTTTTATCCCAATGAAAGTAGTTTCAATAATCCTTAGTTGTTTTCTTTATGCAGAACAATATTTTGACCCTTCTGAAATGGTCTGTGCCATGTCCAAAGTACATGTCTTCTGACATGGTTGTTTAAGAAATGAGGAGCTACTCACTGCATCAGGTAGGGTCAACTTGTTGCCAGCTGAACCATATTAATCAGTGCAGTAATCATCCAATGGAAGCCTCTTAATTTGCTTAGTTAAATCCGGGTGGTGCCTTTATTTGGCTGGGCATTGTATATATACATATACAGGGTGGGCCATTTATATGGATAAACCTTAATAAAATGGGAATGGTTGGTAATATTAACGTCCTGTTTGTGGCACATTAGTATATGTGAGGGGGCAAACTTTTCAAGATGGGTGGTGACCATGGTAGCCATTTTGAAGTCGTCCTTCTTGGATCCAACGTTTGTTTTTTCAATAGGAAAAGGGTCATGTGACACATCAAACCTATTGGGAATTTCACAAGAAAAACAATGGTGTACTTGGTTTTAATGTAACTTTATTCTTTCATGAGTTATTTATAAGTTTCTCTTTGTTCACAGCCATTGACATGTCGAAGAGGTTAACATGATGAGCGGATAGAAATTGTGTTGATATCTGGTGAACGCAGTAACCGGGTCATTGCAGATTTCAATGCAAGACACCCTACGAGACCACCCATCTCTCATGCTACAGTTAAACTGCTTGCTAAGTTTCGTGAAACTGGTTCAGTGTTGGATTTGGCAAAATGTGGACGCATGAAAACTGTCACTAATGAACAAACATCAGTGGCTGTCCTAGCTTCATTCAGCAATAGCCCACAGCGTAGCACTCGCCGCATGTCACTGGAGAGTGGCATTAGTCGAACATCCCTTCGGCGGATATTAGCTACTCACAAATGGCACCCTTACAAACTCCAGCTACTGCAGCATCTCAACGAGGATGACCCAGATCGGCGAACACAATTTGCAGAATGGGCAAAACAAAAATTGGAACAGGACTCTCAGTTCAGCAGAAGATTTTGTGTGAATGGTGAGGTTAACAAACCACCACCATTATTGGTCTGACACTAACCCACATGGGATAGATCCCTCCAAGACTGTTGGAACAAAAAAAGTGATGGTATAGTGTGGTATATGTGGTACAAAGATAGTGGGGCCATTCTTCATCAATGGAAACCTCAAGGCCACTGGATATTTGAAATTGCTACATGATGATGTGTTTCCCTCTTTATGCACTGAAGCTGGCACGTTCCCTGAGTTTTTCCAGCAAGATGGTGCACCACCACATTATGGGTGTCAGGTCCGAGCATTCCTAGATGAACAGTTTCCTGAAAAGTGGCTTGGTCGTCGTGGGCCAGTTGAATGGCCCCCAAGGTCTCCCGATCTGACCCCCTTAGACTTCTATCTTTGGGGTCATCTGATGGCAATTGTCTATGGCGTGAACATACGAGATGTGCAGCACCTGAAACTACGGATACTGGAAGCCTGTGCTGGCATTTCTCCTGCGGTGTTGCTATCAATGTGTGAAGAGTGGGAGAAGAGGGTTGCATTGACAATCCATCACAATGGACAGCACATTGAACACATTTTATAAGTGGTCAGAAACTTGTAAATAACTCATGAAAGAATAAAGTTACGTTAAAACCAAGCACACCATTGTTTTTCTTGTGAAATTCTCAATAGGTTTGATGTGTCACATGACCCTCTTCCTATTGAAAAAACAAAAGTTGGATCCAAGATGGCCGACTTCAAAATGGCCACCATGGTCACCACCCATCTTGAAAAGTTTGCCACCTCACCTCACACACTAATGTGCCACAAACAGGACATTAATATCATCAACCATTCCCATTTTATTAAGGTGTATCCATATAAATGGCCCCCCTGTATATTAAAGTTGCAAGCTCGCACACATTTATTTAATCACCTTTAGTTTTTATTCCAATGTGGCCAATTCATATGTGAAAATGATTCCTCATGCTCCCCGCACCACTCTTTCACAATTTGGGTTTTAGAATATGCCTGTGCCAGCAGGAAGAAGAGCTCCACTGATGTGATAACCTCACCATTTAGTACATTCAGGATATCAGCTCACTTAATTTTAATGCCTCATAATTTTGCTGAGTCAATCTTTATGCTCCCTAGAAAATTGTAACCTTCTTTCCTGATATCCTCATTAAGCGGTTTTCTTATGGCCTCATACAGTATCTGTCATTGCAATAACAGATTTAAATGCATATCACAAACCTGTGAGATCACATTGTATTTGTATGAAAATGGTCTTAATCTCACTTTTAAACATAGCTATGGTTTCTTATAGTACATTTTTTACCATGCAGCTTCATCAACTTCATCAACACATTTAAGTGTAATTTCATCATCACTATTCTTCCACTTTTTTTGTTGAAGAGTTCTGAACCCAGGCCCAGGAACTTCAAACCTCATTAGTTGCTTTCTTTGCTGATGCAGCCCAATAATTTGACACTTCTGCAATGGTGACCTTTTGTTGCCCAGGTAGTTTATTTTTAAATATTAGTACATTACCGATCCCCCACTGTTGCCAACCAGCAAGCAATGTCACAGACTATGCCTATGAAACAAAATGTAGTATACTCTATATTCACATATTATAAATAGACACTGTTTTTTTTTGGTAGCATTTTTAGTATGATTGATTAAAAAAATTGCATTGATATAAAAGTGTTGTGCCCTACAGTTGGGCTTCCAATGGGAAGGTCTGAGGTGATGTCCATCTAGCCACTTTGTCCCATCCCATATCTCTGCGATCTTCCCAGGCAGCAGCCTGCTTACCACAAACAAACAAGATTCAGGACAGCCACTTAAACAAGACTAACTCAAGCACACAGTGACATAATATCTTTGACTTATAATATCATTGACTCATTGAAATGTTACCACAATTCTGATGCCACCGTAGATGCCTGCCGATATTGCCCATATCTTAATCTACTTCAGTATAGTTATATTTTATATGAATAATTGTATAATTGTTCAGTTCTGCATAGACTGTAATCTTAGATTCCTGTTCGTATCTATCATTTATGGAACCCAATGTGGTCTTATGCTGTTGGGGCTTATTCACTTTAAGGTTTGCTGTTAGTATCATAAAACGCATTTCATATATGCATTACTATAAACTTTTAGCTTGAAACAGTCTGGCCATTTTCCACCGATCTCTCTGGTCTACAAGGCATCATTTTGTTTAAAATATATAGATTTTTCTATATATTCTATATATAAACTCTCATCATCATGAGTTTCAAAGATAGCAAAAATTTACATGTCCATAGGTGTTCCTAATAAAGAGGTCAGTGAGAGGTCAATAATAATAAAGATAAAGAAGTCAGTGAGATTTATTTATTTATTCTATTTTATTATTTACTTACTTACTTACTTACTTACTTAAGCATTTATTTAGATTTTTCAAGAACAAGATATGCTTTTTATGGCTTTTCCCATGAGTAAAATTAATATTTTCATATAACTGTAGTACCATCTACAGTATATAAATAAAAGAGAGGGTTTGTCAGAACTCGCTTTTTCAGTGATATATTTATGTTTCATACATTTGATGACCAGAGACCAGTCTCAGAAAAATTTCTGTCTGTCTGTCCAGCTTACAGTATTTTGTCACAACATCACGCAAAACTGGCTCGACAGAATTTAAGGAAACTTTGCTATTTGCCTGAAGTTAAATCTGTGGCATAAGTTAAATCAAAATGTTGAGTAGAAGGGATGTTATGAGCAGTTTTATGCTAGATTACGTCATACAGTAGCAGCCAACACATTTTTGCATGAATATTATGCTTTTGACCTCGAGGTGGGTATTGCTACATGGGTCACTCAACAGTAGGGTTGGGTATCGTTTGGGTTTTTTTTCGATACCGGTGCCAAATTAGTTAGGTTAGTTTTAAACCTGTACCGGTGCCGATACTTTGCAAAAGCCACAAAATGATGATGGATGACTCAAGAATACATTTTCATTGAACAAAAAATTAAATGCTTAAAATTGAACAATATATTAAAAGTTTAAGTACTAGGTGGAAAGCCATAATTATAAACAGAATCTGGAGTTGGAGCTGGAGTCATCACTCCAATAGTGCCAGCTGTTGTCTGTAAGCTGTCAAACACGGCGTATCCCTCTGATTTAAGTTTATTCCGTGTGCCCTCAAATGTTTCATTAGATTTTACGTGTTTCCCCCTTTACACGCGACTGCTGTAAAACATTTACTGCACGTCGCGATGTCGGAATCCTTTCTAGTGAAATATAGCCACACTTTCGAGCGTTTAGGTTTAGGCATTTTAACGAAAGTTAATTTAGCAAGTTAAGATAGCGGTAGATCACCTGCTGACATCAGAGCCAGTGTAACGCAAAATGCATTCACGTGCAGGTCGAATGGTGTCATTTCCCGATGATTTGTGCTTTTATTTTTTTTACCTAATGTAATAAACTTTTAACCAACAAAAATAAAATGGACAGAAGTATTACCGCAATGTTTTGGATTTGTATTATCAAAGCTTTCCGAAGTCCTCAAGATTTTAAGTGACACCGAAATGAGGCACCGAAATTCGCGTTCTGTTCCGGTCCGGTACATACCGGTTATATGTACCGGTACCCAACCCTACTCAACAGAGCCAATCAGCATGATAGTTTACTATGAAAACACAGAAACAACTTTAATGCGTTTATAAAGTACCCAAATCCTCATAAAACATAAACATCAGAAACAAACATGTGACACATCATGGCTTACCTCAAAAAAGATATATAACTTTCAAAATGTATAGACAAATCATTGTAAGTTTATTCTTCCTGCAAATTAAACAAGGGTCGTTAGAGCAAATATAAGTGGTGAGGGTGTGTAAAATACCCGAATTGAGTGATATTTTGATTAAAATCAAAATGTTGAGTAAAAGTGATATTATGAACAGTCATATGCTGGATTTAATATTCTACTTTAAACAGGGAGTGCATTTGGCTGATGATGAAGGAAGTACAACTTAGAATAAACAAGGTGTAAGATACTCAACTTTCAACAAAAAAGGTTTATTTCTTTGTATTAATAAGTTAGAAAGAGAGTTCTGCTGTACAGAAAAAAAACAGGCAACCTGAAATAATAATATCACTGATTACATTAAAGCTGATCACCATATTTTTAGCTTTAAACTTTTAACTATTTTTAAAATCCCTTTACACGTCAACAACAGTTACTAACGCTAGTCAGGAGTAAATCACCCAAAGCTTTTACTGAGCGAAAGCCACTATTTCATTTTATCTATTTATATTAATAAATTAAAGATAATGATAATGACCACAAAGTGGCAATATTAAATATTCAGACAAAAAAATTATTCATGCCTTACAAGTAATTTTTCTTTCTTTCTTTTTTTTTTTTTTTTTAGACCTTTTAGTGAAAACTCGAAAACTGACATTGCCGTGATTTCTGCTTAGAGCACTTTTCTGAAAAACAACCTTAAAATTTGGAGTGTGCATTCTCTTTGGTCTTGTTCAAATTTAAATCGCTCTAACCTAATCTAAAATTTATCTCCTAGTCCTAATTGAAGTGCAGAGAGGGTAAGGGAAAAGTAATTTAAAACCTGATCTCTTTGCTCCTCGTGTGACATGCTGCAGCCTTCAGGCAGTATTATATGTTTAAACAGACATACAGTGCCTGTTTCTTCAGGTCCATGAAATGGAATAAATTACATCAATTTCTCATCTCTTAACAAACACCTAAAAACAAATATTTTAAATGAACCCAACTGTAATTCAAGTTTTATTGCTGTAAACAATGATCTTGTGATTTTCCTATCATCTTAATTAATTATGTAATTATATACAGTGGAACATAGGGTTGTGAGTAACGCAGTTTGCGAGCGTCCCGCAAGATGAGCAAAGAATTTTTATAAATTTTGACCTGAGAAAGCCTTGGTTTATGAGTACCGAGTATCATGGAGCATGCATGTGCTTCTTGTTTTGACTTTGAGTGTCACGTTATCACAACTGAGCCAGTGGTTTCTCTCTCTCTCTTTCGCTGCAGAATTGTGGGTAATTGTCTCCCCTGCTCAGTCTTAGTGTGCGTCTCTCAACATCTGTGTGCGCGTGTACTGTTTACTGTAACACTGTGACCACGTGTGTGCGTGTAAAACATTTTATTTTGTGTTTGAAAGCAATTCTTTTCAAAAGTAAAGTGCAGGTTGATTTGTTTTATTTTTACTTTATAGCAGTGATTCCGTTAGTGTGTGTGTGTGTGTGTGTATGTGTGCATGTGTGTGAAACTCAAAAGAGAGGAGGAAGGTTTACCATGTAGGACGAGAAGAGGGAGAGGGGAAGGTCTCATTTCTCCTCTCCTCTTACTTTAGCTTCACACACACACACACACACACACACACACACACACAGCGCCTGCGTGCATAAACAGAAACACTTATCTGTCGGGATTGATTTTTCCTTTTTTTTTTAAAGGTAAAGTGCAGCTTCATTTGTTTTATTTTTATTTTATATATTGTATTCATTATTTGTATGTATTATTTATTTGGGGCTGTGGAATGAATAATTTAAGTTTCCATTATTTCTTATGGGAAAATTTGATTTACGAGTGTTTTGATAAACGAGTCAGGTTCCAGAATGAATTATGCTCGCAATCCAGGGTTTCACTGTATATATAATTTTATTTGTCAAGCCATTTTGATGCTTTTTCCAAGCTCATTATTTACGAAATTTCTACAAATTCAAACTATCATTTATACTTTTAATTATTGAAGCTGTAATTAAAAATGTAAATGGTAGCTCTCCCTTTAGCCTTAACCTATTGCATTCTTATTACAAACTTTATTCTATTAATAGTTTTTGCAATTGGACTTTCGCTTTCTAGGTGAAAACATTCATTTTTCTTATTTGTATATTTCACAATGAAAAATCTCTACAATAATAGCAAAATGCGAATTACATTTTATTTTCAGTGTTTAAAGTTGTAAAATTCTGAAAGATATTTTCAAAGCAGTTGCAAATACCATTGCATTTAGGAGGAAGTGACAAAATTGTAAATTTGTGGTGGTGAGGAAAACTATTTGTAAGGACTTTTAAAGCTGATATTTTAGCTGACTCTTAAAATGATATTTCATGACAGATTTATTTTTGGCTGAAGGGATTCTTGACCAGCTGTATTGGTGGTGAAGTTGATTTTTTTAGTAACTTTTACTCAAGCACCATAGAGAGCATCCTGACGCTAAACATCGCAACCTGGTTCAGAACAGCACCATGCAGGATAGATGCGTTCTTCAGAGTGTAGTGTGATCAGCTGGGCGCATCATCCACACCAAGCTCCCTGTCCTGCACTCAATTTACAGCAAGCAGTGCTGGACCAAGGCCAGGAAGATTGTGAAGGACCTCAGCCACCCCAGCAATGGATTGTTCTCTCTGTTGTGGTCAGAAAAGCGCTTCTGCTCCCCTAAAGGCCAACACAGAGAGAAGCTTCTTCCCTCAGGCTATACAAGCTCTCAACCAGAACTCCAAAGAGGACTCAACTGATTGGACTTGCTATGATTCCTTCACACATGTATTGGGCTAAAAACCAACCACACTGAACATTTGAACATTTCGACATTTCTACATTGCACAGAACTGCAGTACACAGAACATATATGTTGCACATTTCTGGTCGTCTACATATAAATGAGGACTGCTATTACACTATTGCACTTTAAAAATGGACAATATCACTGCTGCTCATCATTTAATTTCGCACTCCACCCATACAGCTGCTGTTTGCACACTGCACACATTGCACATGTCGTATACGTTATACAGTTTATTTATACAGTTCATACTTGTTTTCCTTTTTTGCATATTTCTACTATTTTATTATAACAAAATTAATATACATTGTAGATTTTAGATTCTTTTCTATTGGCATTTTGCCTATTTTCTTTTGAGGTCACAAACAGTCGTGTAAGCATTTCACTGCATATCATACTGTGTATGTTTGTGTATGTGACAAATAAAAATGAGAAATTTGTGCCATACATGACAGGTTTTGATGCTCTGGATGTTCTGTGTACTGGGTTTTCTGAGGAATCCGATCAGAAAGGCTGGCCTTTGATCTCCACGTGGGTCCTGTACCAGTTTACTGATAATTGATAATCAATGTCATTCAATACATCTGGTAATGATGTTATTGTAGTGGCTGATCACTGTATGTATAACCAATTATAGAAAGGGTATACTATGAAACATTATGTATTTTTGCGGAATAAAATAATTCTCAGACCTTTAACATTTTCTTCTGCTCTAGCAAGTATGTTGTGTACAGAGAGAGGACAGAGAGAGAGACCCAACATAAATCTTTGGGATCCTTTGGTATCCAAAAATGTATTTTAAATGTATGTATCCTTTACATATTGTAACCAGGGGAACTCATTTACCTATTCATATTTTTAGTGGAAGAAACTGCATCAGCTATGCTTTGCTAGCATTATCTGAATTCTGAGTGATTTCGGCTGGGATGGCTGAACCTGACTACTTTCACTGGTCACTTGTCTTTGGGACTAGAGGAGAGAGTGTTTGACTGGGCAGTGAGTGAGAAAAAGTCAGAGATTTGTCATTGGGTTTCATTTAGCTTTCTTGTCAGTTGTCAATGTTCCTTGACTTAATTAGCTACTTTGGCTAGCTAGCCAGCTAAGCTACATCATGAATGTTAGTTAGCAGGGCACTGGGTGAGTTTCAAAAGCTAGAGAACATAATAAAATGAAAAAAAAAAAAAAACATTTTTAATGTTATAAAAAAAATGTAACACCAATCACAAAATACTATCAAATTAGTGTTAATTTTAACGCTTCTTTTTTGTGCAACTCACTTCACCAACTGCTTGTCAACACATGTATCCAAGTATATTCACTGTGGACAGAGGACAAGAGTATGTGATTATCAAGTTTTCAATAGCGAGCACATGTGAACTGTTTGTGAGCGTTTGACAGTTCAACGGTTTGATGAACTGTCTTATGTTTGTGACTGCTCTCGTTATTAAACATAGCCCTGCTGTACTATCATGCATTCATACTCTCGTGCTGGCAGACAGATGCAGCAGACGAGAGAGTCTATAACAGGATTAAAGATCGCTACATTTTTTTTCTGGGGGGAGGTCGCCCCTAGCAACTCTCTGGATAAATCTAACTGCAAAATAAAAACACTAGGTACATTGGTAACCATTTTAGTTCCCTTTTGGAGCCGTGTTGATTCTTGCAGATATTTTTACAATACAAACATTTTGAATTTTAAATTCTGTTAGAATCTTAAGGAACCATGGATGTGGTTAGACATTCTGTGAATGCATGTTAATCAGCATAAATGTTCCAAATGAAGGTACATTTTTTGCCTATTTTAAGGTAATATTTTCTATATGAAGGTTATACTGTGTATATAT
>QMIH01000149.1:8082-53103 GCA_003987875.1 Clarias batrachus | reverse complement strand
TATATATATTACACACACACACATACTGTATATAGTGGTTGAAAGCATAATTTTATTTAGTCCTATCCAGCCTACAAAATGCAACTTTTTGCTAAACATCTGCCACAAGATAACATGAAAAATTTATCACAAAAATTAGCTGTTTTATTTATTTATTTTTGTTTATTTTTATATCATTCACTTTATGCCAGTATGAGATTCAATAATATAATAAGCTGCAGGTTCTTCAGAACGTTTTGAATATCAACCTGTGATGTATCTGTGCTAAAATATGTCTGTATTCAAATGCACACTGAAGTCTTGAGGAATACATTTCTCCATTTGTTGATAAGAGGTCTGTGTTTAGTGATGCTTGAAATGATTTTCATCCACATGGTGAGCCTAAGAGGGAGACAGTTGGTGTGTGTGAACGAGAGAGAAATAGAGAGAGAGAGAAAGAGAGAGAGAGAGAGCGAGAGAGAGAGAGAGAGAGAGAGAGAGAGAGAGAGTTAGCAAGAAAAGATAGCCCACTGGGATGCATAAAGAGGAAAGTGAATGAGAAATGGCAAAAAGTGGTGAAAGGCACACAAAGACACAAAAAGCCAAAATGAAGAAAGTGGTAACTGGAGTTGAGCTACAACAGTAACTCCATCTCCATCTCACAGCCCTTTATTATTACTTAGACTACCTGAAAGAAGTCACACACTCTAGGATTTCTTCCAGTCACATTTAGTTTTAATTACAGTAAACAATGTGGTGGCCAGGTGTGGAAATGTGTGAAAGTAAGTCATCATGTTGCCTCATGCTCTTTCACAATTGAGTCCTGGAATAGGACTGTCGAAAGGAAGGAAAAAAAGTCAATTGATTCTTCAGGCTTCGGAGTAAATTCAAGCCTTTTTTTCTGATTAGTCTAATCAACAAGTGGTTTTCTAGGCCTAACAGCTGTTTTAACCCAATCCCGTGAGTAACATAAGTGTGCATATGAAAATGCTCTTACTTTCACTATGAAACATAGCTAAGATTTTACCATTATTATTATTATTATTATTATTATTATTATTATTATTTTACCATCATAATTACCAAGTGATCTCCATTCATGTTAGTTTACAACCACATTTCTAACAAACTTGACGGTTTTGAATTATTCTTCCAGGTTTTGATAATGTGTTGAGGGGTTTTTAACACAGTTCCATCATTTCAAAATCTCTTTAGTTGCTTTCTTTGTTGGATCTTTGTTAATTATTTGTCTTTTGTAAAATCATGACATTTTTTGCCAGGCAGTGTACACCCATTCATATTTTCTTTCCATACTGCTTTGTGTGGTCCAAGAGATCCTGAGCCACCAATAACTCTTACAGTTGTTTGATTCATCTCTAATCAGTGTGTGCCATTCTCTCCACCTTGGGTGGAGAGCGGCCCAGGACAGAAAGAGAGAGAGAGCAAGAGAGATACAGGCAGACAGAGTTTTTAGTGACTCAGGATCTGCCAAGAAGGCTGAAGAGGAGAATGATAATTCTACTTTATATGAATGGAGAAAGGAAATTGGAGGGCCAAAAAGCATGGGATTAAGACGAGCAGTTCAGGAAAAGCAATGCAGCTACAGCTGTTTATTATGACCTTGAGACAGAGGCTACCTTCCTGTATGGGTATTATGCTCTTACTGGTAAATTAAACTGATTTGAGTTCTTTTGAGTTGTTTTTCTCCTAAATTAGCATGGACACAGTGGGCACCAAATAAAGTGTCATTCACAGCACTGTTGTCAGGTTTCTGTCCTTATTCATATATACCTAAAGTTTAATTAGCGGATAAGAATGTAAGATAGTATAGCTGTTTGGGCATCCTTGTTTCCTTAAACTACATATACTATACTATACATATAAACTACATGCCTTATATACTATACATTTGCCTTTTTGTTTCACTGTAAAGACTAAATTTATTGATTGTTATTAATTAATGTGCTTTTTACAAACTTAATAATAGGGCCATTATTTCAAGAATTCAATTATAAAGGTTAATATATAATGCTGTTAATCTGACACTTACTTTTATTATTACTGAGAAATATGTGGATCAAAAATATCACAAATGCATTCCATTGTCTAAAAATATCCAATACAACCACAAGACCTAGCAAATGTCTATTAATACAACCAGAATAAACTACGAAGTAAGCCACACATAACAGCTTAAAGGGAATAAATTATGTAAAATTCACTTTTAACACAGGTCTCTATTTTGTGGGCATTGCATGCATGCCTGCACGCAAAAAAAAAAAAAAAAAACCACACTTTGTTTTCTTATTTTCTAAATGTCTTCCCAAGTAAAAAAAAAATGCTAAGTATGTTAATTAAATGCACACCAAATCATACTTAATTGCAGCCAGGCTAATGATTAGTATACTTAAAGTTTGCTATTTTGAAACAACAAATTTTGACCTGTGTATTTAAGTTGGAATTAGATTATACAACAACACAATTTTAAGTGTACTATTATGTGCTAAAATGGAAATCTTCAATTATATTTAATATATTTAAAGTATATATTGCTGTGTGTGTATTAACGTACATAGCTGAGAGAGTAATTAATGAAATTAAAGTAAATATTCAGTTTTATTTTATTAATTAATTTAAGTTAATTCATTCAGTTATTAAGTACAATACAGCAATTTTTGCTGCTTTACCAATACACAAATAATATACCGGAAATATATTCTTATTGCAGCAGTGTCCTGCTGTTATACTTTTGGCAAATTCCAATTACTAAAAAATACATTTTGTGGTTAATAAATCTATGCTTTTTTATATCATGTATACTTTTTAAAGTAATTAATTACATTACAAAATTACTGTCTTCAAAAAGTACAGTTACATTACAGCAGTACTTTCTGATAAAAGTAACTAGTTCGAGGACTTTTCTATTACAGAAAATGAAAACTCCTTTGTGCTTCCTCATGCATGTTGCTTTAATCCAAACCTATATAATTATTCTACCATTATCACTCAGTGAAGTTTGGCCCATAATCTGTTAACTACTAATTGCCCTATCTCACCTATGCGGTTTTGCGCGGTGGCCGTAAGTACGGTTCATCATGATTCACCACGAGTTTTGGCGCTGTGATTAGGTTTCCATCTTTCCGCGCGTCAGTCCTCGCATAGTCAAATCGCATAGGTAAGATAGGGGTATAACAGCAGGAATAACAGAGGGGGCGGGTTATCGGGGACGGGGCTTGTAGGACGACTTTCTCACACACACACACACACACACACACACACACACACACACACACACACACTAATGGATTGGGAATGACTGCTGTCTGGCTCACGCACTACATAAATTGTATGAATAACGGATTACATTTTTGAAAAAGTAACTAAGTAACTGATTATTGAATGGCGGACCTAATGCGTTAGATTACTCGTTACATCAAAAAAGTAATCCGACTACTCTAACGCGTTACTCTGTAATGCATTACACCGAACACTGATCATGTACACCCAGCCTTTTATACTACTGTACTGCAAGTGTATTACTAGTACAGTAAAGGTGTAAAAAAAGTTTTTAGGACATTTTACAAATGCTGAATGCATTTTTTACACTATAACATGTTTTTGAAACTAATTATATCAGTAATAATGAGGCGTATTTCATTCATGAGTTCACCAGATATAATTTAAACAAGGTTACAAAAAAATAAATAGATAATTTTTTACTATAGTTTATCAGTCTTCAACAAAACGAGAGCGCGAGAGAGAGTACATAAATAAGTATACTAAAATTTTTACTGAAAATATCCCGAGACTACCATATATTAAAATGTGTATTCTTATGTATGCTTTATGTACATTGTTCCAATGATTATTTCTACCATATTTAAATTTTATTTAAAGTTTAAATAAGTGAACTTTTATTTAAAGTATATTTTCCTATAACATATTTCTGAAAAGTATATAGTAATATAATGCAATTATTTAAAAGTATGTTTTATGTTTAATTAAAAAAAAAAACTGATAAAAGCATGATGTTAGTATGTATACTTTTTTATACTTTGGCATAATTTTTGTTCTATGTGCTATAGAAGATTTTATTATATTTGTAATACACTAAATTGTATTGTTTTTTTTTTACTAGGGTGTATTTTCCTCTTTTTTAAAAAATGCTCTGAATTTGCTATGTTTCATGAAGTTTTTAGGAAAAAGGGTGGTAATTGTTATAGTCCATTCTCCAGTTTGGAGTTTAACTCACCCAGGAACCACGGTTTTGTATTTTGGCTATAGAAAACGTGGTTTATCGAGCAGTAAATGTGTACAGACTTAAAAAAAAAAAAAACAGTAAATTTTCTGTTTAATACAAAGTGAAGCAAATAAAAAAAAATATATTGAAAATGTTTCCCAACTTATCTTAAGAGTAGCTTTTGAGTGTTTTTAAAGCTGGTGACTCGACCATAACCTAAAGCTGGGGGGGGGGATGCTATTTTTTAAAATTGCCTTAAGGTTAGCTCAGACTCTACCAGAGAATCCTTGTTTTTTCGTGACTTTTTATTTTTTATTAGACTTGAGCCTAATATCATAATATCATATCATAATAATGCCATCTAATAAAGGGTACATACAGTGGAACCTTGGATTGTGAGTAACTTGGTCTGGTAGCGTTTTGCAAGACAAGCAAAATTTGTAAATAAATTTTAAAATTTTAAACAAGAGAGGTCTTGATATACAAGTACTCTAGTACGCATGCGCTTTGTCTGCCGAGCGTCACGTGATTACAACCGAGCCAGTGGTTCTTCTCTCTCTCTTGCTGTGGGATTGTGGGTAATTGTCTCCCATCCTCAGTCTCAGTGCATGTGCGTCACTCGGATAGACAACATCCGTGCATGTGTGTACTGTTTACTATAACGTTGTGACCACGTGTAAGTGTGTGTGTGTGTAAAGCATTTTTTTCTTTAGTGTTCTTTAGTAACTGTACTACAACAACGGTCCCCAGGAAGATAAACTGTAAAAAGGAGATCAATATGTTTAACGACAATGCAATATCATATTTCCATAAAATCATCAAAAGGATTTGAACATTGAGATTCCTTGTAAAATCCCGCAAAAAGAAGAAGCTTTCAGTAACCAGAGACTCTGTCAGAGAGGAGTGATTCTGTTAGTGTGTGTGTGTGTGTGTGTGTGTGTGTGTGTGTGTGTGTGTGAGAGAAGGTCAAGACCAGTCATGATTCTTTTGTTAAATGCAGGGCAATTTGTTTTTACATCATATTTTGTATGAATTATTTTTATATGAATATTTTTGGGTTGTGGAACGAATCATCAGTGTTTCCATTATTTCTTATGGAAAAATTTGATATACGAGCGAATTGATATACAACGAACGAATTATGCTCGCAATTCAGGGTTTAACTGTACAGTGGAACCTCAGATTATAAGCAACGCGGTTTGCGCATGTTCCTCAAGACAAGCAAAGATTTGTAATAAATGTTGACTTGAAAAATGAACAAGTCTTGGTTTACGAATACCGAGTATCATCTATCAAGCATACGCTTCTTGTTTTGACGCAGAGCGTCAGGTGATCACAACTTAGCCAGCAATTTTTCTCTGTCTTGTGGGTAATCATCTCCCCTACAGTGTTTCAGTTGTGTGTGCACGTGTCTGAAACTCAAATAAAAGAAGAGAAAGGGTTACTGTGTAAGATGAGAAAATGGAGAGGGGAATGGCTCAATTCTCCTCTCCTCTTACTTTAGCTTGACACACACAAACAAACACACACATACACAGCGTCTGCACGCACAAACGGAGACACTTATTTGTCTGAATTTATTTTCCTTTTTTTAAAGGTAAAGTGCAGGTTCATTTGTTTTATTTTTACTTTATAGTTTTGTATTAATTATTTTTATGTGTTTATTTTGTTGGGCTGTGGAACGAATAATTTGTGAATTATTTCTTATGGGACATTTTGATTTGGTTGACCGAATTATGGAAGTGAATTTACGAATTATGTTTGTAATCCAAGGTTCCACTGTATACCTAATTCTGAAAGTGGTAAAAACTCTTTTGTCTAATTCTTTAAAAAAACCCACTTCACTGACACATTCATAACCCATCACCTTAGTAACCAAGTAGGTACCTGTGATGTTAATAGCAGGTGTAATGCACATGAAGAATTATTGCATACTTTCTTCAGTAATTAAATTTTATTAATGACTTTGAATATAATTTCCTGTCACAAGCACTCCATCGCCCCGAATCTCCTAGAAATAATCACTGCTGGGTTGTGAATGAGTGTGTGAAAGTGTGTGTGGGTACTGTATGTATGGTGTCTGGCATCTGGCATCCCATCTAGAATGTAATCTGCCTAGTGTTCTGAGGATAGGCTCATAATGTTTTTAAAATTTTTTTTTTTTAATTTTAACTAGACCACTACACCTGTCAATCACAGCACTTCCGGACTTCCGGCTTGGTTATGTAGTGTTGGAAAATAAAAGGTCCATGATCATACACAGCTCGTCACTGGTTTAAAAGTTTTAAAACTGTTTTTCTATTAATCATACACAACACACCAATATGTTACATGCAGTCTGAGCATGTATCAGAAGGATTTGATGTTGCTAATGTTGCTGCTTTGCTTGTGTATCTAATCCTGAAACAAAATGTCCTCTAATGTACAGTACCTGTGTTTGTATTTAAGCAAAGGAGAATGAGAATGATGATTTAGATTTAGATAATATGAGATGGGAATTGCAATTTTATTGTTGCTGGATATGAATATTTCATTATTTTTCACCTGACAAATGTCAAGTAAACATTTTTTGTGGCTATGAAGCAAATCCACTATAATTTATTTTTTTCAATTAAGCAAATTAAAACATTTTGACTTAAACATAATGTAATACAGTATTGTCCAAACATGCATTTCCCGGTCACCATTTATTTGTTGTTAAATGTTTAGTAACACTAACCTACACTCACCTAAAGGATTATTAGGAACACCTGTTCAATTTCTCATTAATGCAATTATCTAATCAACCAATCACATGGCAGTTGCTTCAATGCATTTAGGGGTGTGGTTCTGGTCAAGACAATCTCTTGAACTCCAAACTGAATGTCAGAATGGAAAAGAAAGATGATTTTTGAGCAATTTTGAGCGTGGCATGGTTGTTGGTGCCAGGCGGGCCAGTCTGAGTATTTCACAATCTGCTCAGTTACTGGGATTTTCACGCAGAACCATGTCTAGGGTTTACAAAGAATGGTGTGAAAAGGTTAAAACATCCAATATGCGGCAGTCCTGTGGGCGAAAATGCCTTGTTGATGCTAGAGGTCAGAGGAGAATGGGCCGACTGATTCAAGCTGATAGAAGAGCAACTTTGACTGAAATAACCACTTGTTACAACCGAGGTATGCAGCAAAGCATTTGTGAAGCCACAACACGCACAACCTTGAGGCAGATGGGCTACAATAGCAGAAGACCCCACCGGGTACCACTCATCTCCACTACAAATAGGAAAAAGAGGCTACAGTTGAAGACTGGAAAAATGTTGCATGGTCTGATGAGTCTTGATTTCTGTTGAGACATTCAAATGGTAGGGTCAGAATCTGGCGTGAACAGAATGAGAACATGGATCCATCATGCCTTGTTACCACTGTGCAGGCTGGAGGTTGTCGTGTAATGGTGTGGGGGATCTTTTCTTGGCACACTTTAGACTCCTTAGTGCCAATTGGGCATCGTTTAAATGGCCATGGCCTACCTGAAACTGGCCTTTTCCCTCTTCATTGAGCATTGTTTCTGACCATGTCCATCCCTTTATTACCACCATGCACCCATCCTCTGATGGCTACTTCCAGCAGGATAAAGAAACATGTCACAAAGCTCGAATCATTTCAAATTGGTTTTTTGAACATGACAGTGAGTTCACTGTACAAAAATGGCCCCCACAGTCACCAAATCTCAACCCAATAGAGCATCTTTGGGATGTGGTGGAACGGGAGCTTCGTGCCCTGGAAGTGCATGTCACAAATCTCCATCAACTGCAAGATGCTCTCCTATCAATATGGGCCAACGTTTCTAAAAAATGCATTCAGCACCTTGTTGAATCAATGCCACGTAGAATTAAGGCAGTTCTGAAGGCGAAAAAGGGGTCAAACACCGTATTAGTATGGTGTTCCTAATAATCCTTTAGGTGAGTGTATATTTGTAAGAAATTAAATACATTTGCAGCTTGGGATGTAGTTGCTCCAATAACTAGCTCCACGAACTAACAACAGAGGTGTCAGATCTTCTTTAGAAAGGCCCAGCGTGTGCGTGTGCAGGTTTTTAATTCCATCCAAGTAGAAGTAACACCTGATAGTCTATTGAAAGCCAAGAACAACTAAACAAACAGGTAGAATCAAGTGTCACACACACACTGACCCTTTCTGGAAAAGATTTGACATCTGTGAATTAGTGGAGGACAGGCAGTGCAGAATAGTCCCCTGGTCCTTGTTTCACCTCTCAATCTGGATGTTGAAAAGCAAAGGAGAGACCTTTATCAGCTGTAGGAACACCTTCCAGAATGTCTAAGTAGACTGCTGTTCTTGATCACGCTCCAGGGCCTGTGGGAGACCATGGACTCGAACACATGGGTACACAATTTGTTTAGTGGTGCCTTGAGCAAAAGGGGGATTTGCTTAATGAGATCAGGGTATCTATCAAATACTACTAAAATGACAGAATTACCGAAAGAAGCGGGTACTCCTGTTATACAATCTAGTAATATTCAATTCAATTTAATTACATTTGATTTGTATAGCACTTTTAACAATGGTCATTGTCACAAAGCAGCTTCACACAATCAAAGGAAAATTCTGGAAATGTGTATGATATATGAAAATGTGCATGAATCAAAATGATCGGATTGTCCCCAATGAGCAAGTCAAGGGCGATGGTGAAAAAGGAAAAACTTTTTTTCAAGGGACACCTTGAGAGGTGCCAGACTCAACAGGGTAGCCCTCCTCATTTGAGTGATAATGGATAGCAGGAATTGTTGTGCAGTCATATTGTGTGTTAGTCGGCTAGAAGTTCAGTATAATGGATTATGTCTTAAAGTTAGTATGAAGTCCAGTTTGTTATTGGAGGCTCAGGTAGAGTGTTGGAAATTCAGGTCCTGAACTATTGAGCAATTGAAGTCACAAATCCTTAGAGAGCAGCTGAGGCCAGGATCATTTTCATGGTAAAGTGGAACTGTCTACAGTCACCAGATGCATCCCAAGCAGACCACACGGGGCATCCATGCGACAAGATCACCAACTAGAACCAAGGCACCAGGACGAGTTAGACAGGTCCAGAGGGCAGAGGGGGTCTGGATCACTGGTAGTTCAGGAGCAACATTTTTAGCTCGACAGAGAGTGGGAGAGAGAGAGAGAGAGAGAGAGAGAGAGAAAACAGTTAAGTATGGTCACAGTCACATGAATACATGTACATGTATAGTCACATGAAAAAGGATTAACTAGACTTAAACATTGAGACTGTGTCTGATTTAATTAATCAAGCATGTTTGATGTTAAGGGATGGATAAACTGAAATCTTAACCTCTGGTTTGACAGGGGGTTAAGTCTCTTGTCCTGCTGGATATATTTGAGACTCTTCAAACAGTAAATGATAGTTGGACTCCTCGAAAACAAACCTTGATCGCTAACAGTTTCCTGTTGCCAAAGTTATAATTCCATTTTCTGGGGTACATCGAGTGACAAAAATGGACATGGGTGCAAGGGCTGTGAAAGGAATCACTACAAAGCTGAAACTTCAAATGAACTGCCAGTTAAAGTTAGTAAAGAATTGCTGGATATATTTCAAAGAAGAGGGAAAAGCCCAGTTTCAGACTTCTCTAATCTTCCTGGGGTCCATCTGGAGACTACCCTTTGAGACAGTGAACTCCAGTCAGGAAAGCTCTGAAGTTATGTGGCTTTATGTACAATTGATTCAGGATGCATTGCAGGACTTGCCTGACATGACTGATGTGTTCATGGAGCAATGTAAAACATATGAGAATGTCATCTAAGTAAAAAGGGCAAAATAATGTCACCCAATAATTCTCCAGTGTCCTTCCTTGGGAGAACCAGGACACTGGGGAAACCCAGTAAAATATTTTCAGTTGAACTGCAGCTTCTATTGGTGGTTTTTCCTAAGCATGCATACATTAGCAGTGAAGTCTTCTTTCCTAGAGTAAAGACAAATTTTATATCACATACCTCTCATCTTAGGGAGTGAAATCACTTCAAGCAGGATTAGTTCTCTCTTGCATTGAACACTTGGATACCATCCCAAGTTGGGAGGAAAGGTCCAGGATCTGATCTTGAGGGAAGAAGCAGAACATTGGTGCTCCCTTTATCTTTCAGGGAGCAGGGTATCCAGACAAATCGAGAGCTTTATCAAAGCATTGAAGTCCTTCTCTACATCCCTTGAAGCCAGTTAGTCCCGGAAACGGTCTTATAGGCCATTCTGGAATGGTGCAATGTTTGGCTTAAATTTCCCTGGATTTTCATCAGCATGGGAAGTAAAGGTGTCGTCAGCTTCACTATAACTGCGTCAATTGAGCTAGAGAAGATATTTGTCAAGAATCCAAGTTACTGACTGCATGGTATCTCCTCAATGAAATCTTGGTACTTGAAACATACAATAGGGAATGAAACCCTTCCCAAATGGTGGAGGTCTAGTATAGTCTTGATGTAGAACGTAAAGGGAATATGGAGTCAGAAACCGATGGCATAATCCCAGACTCTCACAAAGGGCATGTAGGCAACACACAGGCAGAATGAAAGGTAGATTTAGTATCAAAAGTCTGAATAGTTTAAAGTCCTTCACGATGTTGATGTTACTGGCAAATGATCAAAGTTACCAGCAAAATTGTCACCACATTTAAAATCTTAAAATCCAATGTTTATTCTATCTTTAAATCTTATGGCAAGAATGCCGTAGGTTTGCCAGACATCAGAAGGCCAAAGCTTCATAGATTATCCCTCTTACAGTTTGTCTTGGTTCCCAGCTGCCATGTTATTGATCTGTTACTATTAAGGGTCACTTGCTTTATGCAACCCCTTGATTAGCAAGACTGTTTATAACCTGGTATATCTGTGTTTCCTGTTACACAAAACCAAACTACAACAACAGATTTTGGTCATCGTGTGTGTTTTTGTTTTTTTATGCTTCTCACTTATATGGATGGCACATATCTGTGTGTAAAATTACAGTCCTGACAGCACTCTGTCTAGTTTCTCAGCCTCTTCTATGTAAGCTGTCTCATTATTGTAAAAGATCAGGCCATCTATGACAGTGTCGTCAGTTTATTTTACGATGGAATTAGAGCAGTGTCTGGCCCCTTGGTCATAAGTGAACAAAACAGAGGAGACTCTTTTGCACTACATTGTTTGCCTGTTTTGAGGATCTGTGTGGAACAAATGTTACTGCCTATCAGCACACATTGAGGTCTGCTCATAAAAAGCCTAAGATCCAGTTGGAAAATAGTAGTGCTGACTTCCAGATCCAGCAATTTAACAATTTAGTTTTGCTGGAACAACAATGTTGAAAGCCTGACTGCCATATTTGAGTTGAACAATTTCCCTTGTCCAAATTTAATTTGCTCCTGGCACCTAATTAAAACACTGTCATACAGTAGGAGCTCAAAGTGGCAATGTCAGAGCAAGAAACACACTGTTAATAACTGACACATATTCCTTAAATATAGGGTTTATGCACATTTACCTAATGTTTTGTACTAGTATCTATCATTTTTTTCAATGATGCTAAATTTATCAACATTTTGCATTTTATTGTAAGACATTAATCGCAATTACTCAATTTTAAGCTTTTATTCCAAGATCTGATTAATTAACTATACAACCTTAGACATGTATTGGGTAAAAGATACCTCTTATTGTCTGTAGGTCATAGTCAGAGGTGGAAAGTAACAAATTACATTTACTCGCGTTACTGTAATTGAGTAGTTTTTTTGTGTACTTCTACTTTTTACAGTAGTTTTTAAAATTTGTCATTTTACTTTTACTTAAGTATATTTTGTTTGAAGTATTGTAATTCGCTACATTTTAAATCATATGCGCTACTGAGTAAAACAAATGAATGAAAATGCAAAAAAGATTATGCTTTGTATAAATGTTTCGTTGCGCTCATGTGTGTATATCATGTCCTGGTCGTGCGCCACTCCAGACTCCACTTTAGGTTTTCTGACATCTCTACATCTGCATCTACCTGACCTACCACACGGTCACTTCCGCCCTGAGAGTGACATCATCAAACAGTGCAACCATATATAAACCGGAGAGAGACGCGGAAAATAGGAATGAGATTGTGATTTTGGCGTTTTGATATTTGGTTGTGACACTTTGCCTCCCATTGACTTTGATTATTGCTTTTGTTGGTCTTTGGTATATATTTGTAGATAATTTCACTATATGTTTGTGCACTCACCAGTAGTAGGGGTGTGGCTGCCATTTATTTTGGGAAGAGGGAATTTATACACTGTTTTTGGTTTAGGGAGTCAAGGAAAGTACCTGCATTTTTGTTTGGGTTGTTTTTCTTGTTTTGTTTTTTTGCAGGTAATCTAGCTACTAAATATGAATACCATTTAGTTTATTATTTTGGCCTGGGTCCACCCTGAATCTGATTCTCCTCCTGTTCTTTCTGCCATATAACACCATTTCCATACAGTTTAAAATAGAACCCTGAACCATTCTTTTGCTGTACGGCCCAACCATAAACTGGGACGTAACGCCATATTTAAGTGACCACGTTGATTTTCAAGCACAAGAAAGACAACAGCTTTATTATGCAAAGGTGTTCCTTCAGTTAAAAACAACTAATTTGAGATTTATATCTGTTCATCTTTTTGAACTACGCTAGAATCCCACCCCCACTGTTAAAAAAAAAAAAAGTTACTAAGTAATTTTTTATGAGCTACTTTTTACTTTTACTTGAGTAGATTTTTATAATGATAACTTTACTTATACTTCAGTAAAATTTCACTGAAGTAACAGTGCTTTTATTTGAGTACAAAATTTTAGTACTCTTCCCACCTCTGGTCATAGTGCAGGTAGAAAAAGATTCAAAAGGCATCACAAATGAGACACACAGTGAATCATCTAATAACTATTCTAAACCTAGCTTGTAATGCTCACTACCTTCTGTGGTTACTTCAAAAATTCTAATCACTATGTGTGTTGCACATGATATTGTAACAAACAAGGTGGGAAATTATGATATATACTCAAAAGATAAAAGCCTGACAATGAGACACAGATCCCAGAACTAAAATACTGATACTGCTTAGAGGAAACAGGTGTGCGTGATCAGTGAGACACATGTATTGGTCATGTGATGTGCTTGGTCTGATGAGTATTAAAATCTTGAATCATGAATTTTTTATTTCAAAAAACAAACAAATCTCACGGCAGAATAATAGCTGCTGACTGGCTGCAATTTTATCTAGTTTATTTAACATTTATTTGTTTACGACATATTTTAGATAGCTTCATTTTTCTTTTTCTTTATTGATTATAATGCATTTAAGAATAAATGCCTACATTAACTTACTAATGCACTATGGTATCTTTGTAAAAGGCAGTTATGAGACATTTATAAATATTCAGTTCTTTCAATTCTATTCAATTTTATTTATATACTGTAGCGTTTTTACAATGAACATTGTCTCAAAGCAGCTTCACAAAATGAAAAGAAAAGTAGATTGCCTTCCTGTCAAATTATATTTCAGATGCTCATACAACATGTACAAGGCTGTAAATTAAAAGGAGTTGAAACACAGGATTAATTCAGGATTAATTGAATAGAATCAGAAAAACTTAAAGGCAGTCATTAATATAGCTCATGAAAGCAATTTAAGGCTAATGTCTAAGGAATTGTTCCAACTTCTCCTGTGGTGACAACATGCACTAAAGCAGTGGTTCTCAAAGTATTGTCCAGGTAGCTACAGGGGATTGGGAGGCATAGATTTTTTTGGGTGGTATTCATCTTTTTTTTTTTTTACAGTGATGAAAAATCACCTCCCACCATTATAGAATAATTATATTTATTATTAGGCATTTCATTATTGTTATTAGAATATAATTAAGTTGTACATTATTAGAAGTTGTAAATTATTAGAATATGTACAACTTAATAACACTAGTGTATGGGACCATATCTAGTGTCTGTTTATGGTTATAATGACAATTATAATAAAAATGGGTTTTGTAAATGGAAAGCTCAAGCTCACAGTATGGGAGATGAAGGTCGATGTAATTATACATAATTTATTGACAATAGTACAAATGATAACAAACGCAACTGTGAAGCCCAGGATCACCCTGCACAAATGTGGCACATACAAACAATACAACAACTGCAACAGATGCTAAACAATAAGACAGGAAAAATCGGGACTGAAGTAGTGGTGTTAATGAAGGTGAGCTCAGATTGTGTTCAGCTGTCTGCTTCTCTGGCACTACCATAACAGAACTCTTCTTTATGTATGGATTACAAAGGTCAAAATACAGGGTACTACTGGACAGTCATATGAGAGGTACCTTATAAGGTCAGGTAATGATCCTCATTGGAGCATGGGGACAGAGTTATGTTCTCAAGGAGACAGAGAGTGGTGGGAGATCATTCTGGCCATGTTAGGATGCTCTCCATCATGATGTAATGGGGATGATTGGGATTGTAGTTTTGCATCCCAGTGGTACTATCATGACACTTGCATATATTTTTATACACAGGGTGCACATAATTCATTTAACCTTGGAAAACATAATATCACAGAATTTCTAAGTTTGGAAAACCTAGCTAGAGATGAAGGGGTGGAATGAATTTACAATAAAGGAATACTCGGTTGAAATTGTTTAGGAAACCTAAAAAAATAGAAATTTAAGAGTTAAGCAGGAAGTGAAATTATTAGATTATATTTACAAAGGTAATTATTATTTGCTTGAATGTAGTTTTTAAAGTTTTGATTTGGGACCAACCAACAAATTCCATGCTAATACCTAAATCTGTAACGTTTTATTTAGTCTAAGCACTGTATGTTTGTATGTTTCTTGATTTAAAATTAAAACTGCTCGCAAGGATCGAATATGCAGCTGCTTTAAATTATATTAGATCATGTAAACACATTTAGTGAATTAAAAGCAATCAAAGTGCACTAAGATAAACTAAGAGAAATTAAGATTGACCCAGCATTAAAATCAAAATAAGGAGATTAAATAGTGGCCACAATGTCATGTCAAAAATGTAAAGTGGGGAATTCTTATTAGAAAATTAATAATTGTATGTGGCACAAGCAAATATCAGCAGGGGACAATTCATGGACTCAAGAGAAGTATTATGTATGATGAAGCTTTGGCTTGAATTACAGACCATTTATTTTAAAAGGCATTTGGCCAAAGAAAATTAGAGGGATTGACTTCTGTTATATCAGATCCTTTTTACTTACTACAAACATAGTCAGCAGGTCTGCAGGAACAGATGCCATATTGTGTATAACACCAACCATGTCTTGACTGCTTGTTGAACACTTCATTTAAAAAAAAAAAAAAAAACTGTGCAAGTACCAGGCTTACAGGGCCATCAACTTCCTCTGTGTCTGACTATTATTGTACTTCAGTGCCCTGCTGTCTTTCTCACATAAATGCACATATACACACAGTATAAATAAAATAGGAAACTGTGAAACATTTCACAGGGACCATCACACCATTTATTTATTTGTATATTTTAAAGTATGAGATTACACACGAACCTGGGGTTTCCTGTAAGGATATTCAACTAAATAAAGGAAAACAAGGCAAGGGTCCAATTAATTGGAAGGTTGTTACTTCGTGAATCCAGGCAACTGCAATAATGAATCCCAAATAAAACAAACATAACAATATACATCATCATACCAAGAAAACATATGAAAAAAAAATGACCACTACTATTTACATGTTGTCAACAGTGCTGCACAATTAATAGCATAGAAATCTAAATTGCCAAATGACACTATCTAATTTTCTAATTACAAAAATCTGAATGTATAATAGTCACTAATTAATATGGAGTTTTGCCTAAAGTGTCCTGAACATGACTTATGGACCCAAACTGAAATCTCCAAATTGTCCATTCCAAAGGCTCATTCATCTGTGCTATGTTTTATTTGAAACTAGTGGTGTGTGTGGTTTTAATTACCGGGAAAGCCGAATTATTTGAATTATTTGAATGAGAAAATGTCGAAGGGCAAGAAAATCATAGATGCTGTCACATATTACTTATATCATGGTGAACATGTTGTGAAAGAGTAATTTCAGAGACTAATAAACACAAATAATTAGTGCTCAATACTTCTAGTGCCATTGTTTGCTTTTAGTCTATAAAAAATGTAATACTAAATAATAGTTAAATATTTTAATATAAATTGCTAAGTATTAATGTGAAATTTAAATAAAATTGTGAAGCCCTAGTCGTCACAGGACCAAAAATCTTTGTTTTCATACGGATTTTTCACTTATTTTCTCCTGTAGTTAAAAAAAGGGTTAGAAGATGGTGTTTAGTTTATTATAGCAGAGAGCCTAATTAGTAAGTGAGATACCATACCTTGAAATATTTTTTAATTATAAGGATTAGATAAATGATAATCTATGTCTAGGGTAGATTTAGTAATGGTTCACAAGAAAAGAAAATGCCAAATATAATGCTGTCTTTATAAAGTATGTATGAAACATAAAATGGGCAATGGCTAAATAAATCATGCTTAGAACTCCGCAAGGAAGACATGCACGTGTAAATAAATTAATTTTGGTTGTAGGTGCAGGGGAGATTTTGATTACATTTTTTGCTAGCTTGGGGCATATGCATGACTGAAAAGTCTCCCTGCAGTTAGGTAACCATCTTTCCGACACGGTTATTTGCATACGATGTCATGAACAACACTGCAGTCATTTTTCAGGATGATAATGCATCTTGCCACAGAGCAAAGTGTGTTTAAGCTTTTCCTCAACCCAATAGCATGGCCAAATACCCCAGGTCCCAATCTAATTTAAAATGTTTGTTTGAAATAAATAAAAATGTATAAATAATAAATAAATACAATAAATTACAGTGCGCAAAATAATTATTTGATCCCCTGTAGATTTTGTAAGTGTGGGTCATGAATGGGGCCATGTATTATAAAATTCTGGATGAGAACCTCCTGAAGATGGATTTTCTGTTTGACCCAAAACTTACAACCAAACCAACAAAGGAGTGGCTCAAGATGTAGCACATTAAGGTCATGGAGTGGACTAGCCAATCCTGGAAATCCCTCCTAAAATTTTTCCATGAGTTCACAAGTAACAGGCAAGAAACCTTACAGATGTAAAGAATATCTATAAGGAATAGTCAAAGAAAAACCCTCCTGAGATTTGTGCAATCTGGTAACCAACAACAAGAAACGCCAACAAGGGTTTCTCCACCAAGTCATGTTTTGCTTGAAATACTTCTTCAAATTTTACTAATTGAAATATGAATTAATTTAAGCATTGTATCGTGATTTTTCAGGATTTTTAGTTGATATTCTGTCTCTATCCTTTACAATAAACCTATGATAAAAATCTAATCCCTTCATTTCCTTGTAAGTGGGCAAACGTACAAAACCTGCAGGGGATCAAATCATTATTTCCCCCACTGTAAATGGTGCCATCTTGCATAACAAATCTGTCATCTGCTATTTATGAAGCTTGGAACCAACTTGATGTAGACTTGTTGTTGTGAATTATTATAGTCCACGCCTCAAAGAATTAATCTCTCATAAAAGCCTAAGGAAGAGCAAATAAGGACTGATTGATATTTTGTTGATGCTTTCATAATTAATTTCTAAAGACTGAATGAAACAATCTATTTTTTTTTGGTACTATCTAGTATCTACTTCATGTGGCCTGAATGTTCAGCTATAAAACAAAATATGTTTGTGGGCAAATAATAAAAAAAAAAAAAAATGGTATTATGATTTCAGAATTTTTGCCAGGGGTTGTATATACATGAAGTTATACAACATATCCTGGATGCTCTGCTGATTTGCTTTGCTGCATATCTGCTGTTAATACTTGCCCTGTAACTTACATTTACAGCACACAGGTGTTGAAGGTATTACATTGTTTTTACTAATATTTATAATCTCCCTGAGTACATTTATTTTATTACTCTTAATTATTTCTGCAAACACTATTCTTTTGCTGCTGCTACTATAATCTATAATGTGTGAACCATATGACACACCACTCAGACAGTAACCTGAGGTGAGGGTTGAACAGCGATGCCCGGAGCTAACAGCAGTGTCACTATGTCACCCTAGATGCTAGGTGTCATTTATAAAATATGAGCAAGAATGCATTGTCAGAATTCAATTGTAATCAAACATACCTTTCAATGTATTATGTAAAACATGTGCAAAATATAAAGGTTAAAGGACACAGGCAGAGCTTGTATGTGATTTCCGTAAAACAAAAAACAAAAATCAGCCAATTTAAAAGATACAGTTCAGAATAGGTGTCTTCAATAAGTAAAAAAAAAACTGAGCAGATATATATGAGGATGTGGCTTCGGATGAAGTGTGTGATCTTTTTGAATGTTGGAAGCGATGAAAGGAGTGCCATCTTTAATGTGGCTGATTATGATCAGGCCTGCTGTGGTGGTACAGTCCAGCTCACTGGATTAGTTAATCACTTGAGTTATTAGAGACTCTAGCTCCCCACATTCTCTGATTACATCTCACAGTGGGTAATGAATACAAGTGCTGTCTTTGGCAGTCCTCACTCATATTAGCTTACCTTGGTGTGACCTGCCAGATGGATGATATAGGAATAGAGAGCCTGATGGTGAGAGGATATGGTGTACCGTTAAGTCTGACTGAATGCTAAACAGGTTGCTGTAAACTGGCTTTTTAATACCTTGTGCTTGTGGACATACCCACATTAACACATGAATGTGCAAAATGTCCATGCATACTTAGCAAAGTAAAATTCAATAGACCGCATCAGATAATTACTGGATTATTCTTTTCTGAATCATGAACCTGTGGAATAAAATATAACCATACCTACTGAACAGTGAGTGAAGTAAAGTATGTGAAGGAATCATAATCCGCCAAATTATACCATCAATCTTTATTTGGTTTATGTCCAAACTCAATTTTTTCCATCTTCAGGAAATGCATTGTGCTTGCGTACAGTAATTAAAGCATTGTTGGCAGGTTGATGATGTAGACAGCAGTAATGCCACTGACTGTAGGATTTGTCAGTGCTTTGCTAATGCAAGTCTTCCTTATTCATATTGAGAGCATGTAAGATGGCTCTATTTGTTATCAGGTTAATGCAGTGCATAGGGACTGGATGGGTAAAGCTGGAATGGGCAACTAATTTAAAAAATTGACTGAACTAACTGCACTCGGTCGATGCTAATTAAATACTATGTTGGTTTATGTTTGCATTCTTACCATAATGTCTGTGGTTTTCATAATCAATAAGCAATATATTTGGATGGGGATAAATTTAGGATCTTGTGATTTGATGTGTTTTTAATAGTCATCAAAGTGGTGGCTTGGTGCCTTAAATGTGCCTATCTGTTTCGTAACTGCAGATATACAGTAGGAAGTATTTCCTGATGTCTGGCTTTTGCTGTGATGTTTAAATGTGGATCTTGCAGTGACTGTTCATACCCATTTAACTCATCTGTAATCAAATATACAGAAAGAAATGTACGCCCAGAGAAGGGTTAATTCTTATGCCAAATAGAACAAAATATTCTCTAAGATGTGTGTTTTCATTAAAAGATTAAAAGATCTTAAAACCCAGCTTTTTAATTTTATTGCACAACAAACTAATAAAATATTCATAAAAAGTGCATGACTGTAAATTTCAGAATGTCTGTGATGGAAAATCGAAGCAAAGAAATTCATCCTTTAGAATTAAGACAAAAGTTTTCTACAGTGCATCTTGGTTGCTTTGTTACAGAAGGTCAAATTGCCATGTTTGAATTCATACAGTGAAACTACTATATCAAATCAGAGTCAGATTACATTTTTTTTTCAGATCTTTTTATTAATTATAAATAAAAAAAGCATAAATGCAAAAAATAAAATCCTGTGAATACATTATCTAAATCTTAACTGTTAGCATGAAAACCGTTTTGTTAATGAAAACCGGCGTTAAAAAAAACAAAATGCTCCTCGAAACCAAACAGCTGATTTGTTTTTACGCTTCTGATCGCTAGTTTAGGTCTACTTTTTTCTGGTTTAGTGTTTGTGTTTATGAAGCATAGCCTGTCGTACATGGGGGCAGACTTAGTGTTCATTGGCCTCTAAGCAAGTGATTGTCATCTGACTGAACAGGAGTCAATCGTGACATTGCTGCAGGCTGGTGTTCTGCCGAATTTAGTTCCTCCGTACATGATTTATCATCATGCAATTTATAGATTTATTATTTTCTTTTTATCAGCTTAAGGTAAATTTCACAGTGTGTTCGTAATTTGCAATTAAGCACATACTTTACATATTTCCAATATATTTTACATAATTGCAAAACTGAACCTTAAACACAGACTGAGGGATGAACACAATGCAGAATAAGTAAACCTAATCAGAAATTAAAAACAACAAAAGAAGGTTTGTTAGAAAGTTGTAGTTTTATGTTTCTAATTAATGAAATTGATTTTAATTTACAAAATGGTTTTCATGTTTATGCTTTTAGACTTATAGTTAGATCATGTATTTACAGATTTTATTGTTGCATATTTTTCTTTTACGTTTAAGATTAGCTGAGCCCGATTTGATGCCATAAAACACATTTAACAAAATGTTTTGTAATTTTAATCATGCATTTTACTTTGGAATATCTATCTATCCATCCATCCATCCATCCATCCATCCTTTCAAAATCTTGTATTGACAGTGGGACAGTCGGCCCACTGCATAAAGCCTTCTCCAGCACGTTCCAAAAATTATTTTGCTCATCTCGGGATTATGTGGTGGCCAGTCCTGACAATCCACTTGTTCACAATTTGAGCCTAAAGAATCCTGGCATTATTATCTTGGAATATGTGACCCTGTCTGTGAAAACCCAGCAAACCCAACTTTTTTTTTATTATACAAATCAGTTTTGTCTACATATGATTCACAAAAGATTTACTTGAGAAAACGATGTACAGTATATAGATATACAGGCCGTCAGACATATAGACAGATACATAGAGTCAAATTCATGGGATGGCGAAGCTCCTTGATGCATGTCTTCCTTGTCTTGGGTGATGGTGGGTCACATTAAGTTGTGCTAGAGGCTTGAAAGGAGGACAGTCCAGAGCAGGGTGTGATAAGTGCCTTAAGCAGGGGGGCTGGCCATTTATTTGTAACCAAAAAGTGTTTTAAAGCTGATGCAGGGGTCTATAGTAATCCAGTGTGGAGAACACAGCAATGGTGTGGTGTGGGAGAACATATGGAGATTGAAACAGTATTTTTCAATTATACAGTAATTAACTACAGGGTACAGAGGAAAGTAGCCATATAAAGAAGCCAGAAAGATAAATCGGGACAGATAATGCACTGAGATAGATGGGAGCAGGACAGCTGGACAATTTGTCAGATGTAGAAGACAGATATATTTCCTAATCCTTGCGCATGTCACTTTGGTGTACATACATGATTAAGAGTCGCAAAGTTAGTGGAAGAGACTTTCACCATGGTTTAGCTTTTTCCAACAGTTTTAGCTGTCTGTGGAAAATCTAAATTATTTATAGATTAAAGACCAAGAGAAGCAGTGGTGGAGCTGAATGCCAGACTTACAAAGTTGTGCCAATTTGCACAAAAACTCAGACATATCTACTTAAGATTTTAAACTACCTTTAGCAGCTTACAGCTGCCTTAGGCACAGTCAGTGCTCTGGGATGTGTGATTGTGAATATAGGTAGCAAATCAAGCTGATTCACTCATCTTAATTTTATTTTCACATCATTTACATTTCGCAGGTTCCATCCACAGAGACAGCGCAAAACTCAAGCAGACTGTACAGATCTGAAGAAATGAATGCAGTAATCTCATTTGTCACTGTGCACTGCCAGAATATGATATGCCATCATACATCAGATGCTGGGAAATGTAACTTTGGATTTGAAATGACTTCAAGATTTAGACTTTCCCAAAAGGATCCATCTCTGGCTTGCCCTTCAATCCACTTGTATAAGTGAAACTTATTTGCTATTATTGCCATGTTTTATCTGGAAGTAACTAATATAACTAAAAAAAAAAAAAAACATTCTACAGATCCCACTAGGATAACACTGAGTTTTATCTCTTCTTGATTGAGCCAGTATATGCATATCTCAAGGATGACCCCTCAGTATTCTTATGGTCCCTTTCAAAAGAACATGGCATCCATTTCGTTCAAGTGATCAAAAATATTGGAACAATTCAGCTATTAACAATTATTAGCTTTGAAGAACTACTCTTGATTTCTGTCCCATGTTTTGTTTGTGAAGGTTGTGCATTTGATGTTACAAAGAATAGAGCTGTCTAAAAAATAAGGGAAAAAAATAAGGCATTTAGAGAAAAGAGAAGGAGGAAAATCTATTAGAGCCGTTAAACAAGCATTGGGAATATCCAATACAAAAATCTTAAATGGCCAGTTATGAAAGAAAAAAGTCAACAAAGGAAAAAAAAAAACTATCCCCTATTCAAAGAAAACTTTGGCAGAAGAAACATAGTGGCCAGTTCAACAAAAATTCTGGAACAAATATTAATCTCTATCATGTTGGACAGGCGAAGTTATTGAGAAAAGGATGCTCTCTTAATCTAAAATAAACAAGCAAATTGTTCAAGCACAGTGGAGGTAGTGTCATGGCTTGGGATTGTATGGCTGTCTTTGAACTAGGCTCACTAGTCTTTCCTGATGTAACTCAACATGGTAGCAACAGAATGAAGTCAGCATTCTTAGAGAAACTGTTTTTTTTTTTTTTTTGCCAACTTACAGAGAAATGCATCTAATGTTATTGGAAGTAATCGTGAAACAGCATTGGCCGAAAATACACTGACAACCCAAAAAGTACATTCTTCTTCTTCAAAAAAAAAAAAATAAATAAATAAATAAAATTATACTGCCTAAGTCAATCACCAGATCTTAACCTAACTAAACACGCATTTCTCCTGAAAAACCCCAAAAAGAAAAACAAGAAGTGAATGAACAGCATCAAAAAGAGGAATGCAACACTTGGCAGATAGATAACACTTGACAGTTATCTTTCTGTCTTTCCACAATAAATATACAACCAAATATTAAGTGCTTTTTTTTTATTACTTTGGTTTAATACTACTACTACTATAATTCTACTGTCTTGTTCTCTGTTCTTATAGCTTATGTTCTTACATGCCATGTTCTAAGAAGTTTTAACACATCTAGCTGTAAATGTCAGGTAATGAAAAGTGAAAGTTGACATCTGTCTTTCTATCATTTTCAGGTTGACAGTAGACAACTGTGAGTGATGATGAGGAGGGCCTTTTGGCTGGTGATGTGCTTTGGGATTGGGATTGTCCTGCTAATGCCCCTTACTTACATCAGGGCTCAAGGAACAGAAGGTAAAACAGAAAATGTCTGAGCTTATCCTAGATCTTGAATCTTACAGTTTGTAAGGACCCCCACTATTGGGGTGAATCAAAAATTATGCACACTCTGTCTGTATAATGTATTGAAATGAACTTTTAGAAAAGACAAATGCATCATTTTTCAACATAATCCTCTTGGTTTTCATTACACATCGTATTTCCTCATTGAAAAAAAATGTTTTAGGCTGAGATGCGAGTCATAAACGCAGTGCTGTCTTCACTTTTTCATGAGAAGTGAATATTCGTCCTTGCAGGGCTACTTTCAGGGGAACAAGATCAATAGGCAAGATGTTTTAACACCACAAAACTAAGTTTTTGCAGAGTGTCGACAGTGTGGGAAAAAGTGTACTGACATGCATTGCCATGCAAGATCACAACGCCCTTGGATAGCAGTTCGCTGAGTTTAATCGGAGGTTTAGGCTTCAGCTCTTCAATAAGCATCGCGCTGTAACAAGCACTGTAACAACCTTTTTCCTGATAATGTTCCAATACTGGCCCTTGATGATCCCAGTGATGGTTGACTTTTAAACTGTTTTTGGTCTGTAATTGAGGATGTTTCCATTCCATACTCGTTAACTCTTAGGTTTAAAGTGAAGAATCCAAGACTCGTCACCAGTAAAGATTTTCTTTAAGAAACTTCCACCTTCTTTTGCTACAAATTTAGTTAGCAGATATTTAAACGCTTCGATTAATGCTCTTGTGGGCTGTTTCAGCACCAGCTACACCCTCAGACGAGAAAAAAAAAAACCTAACAAAAAAACAATCACTGCATGCTGCCCTTCTTTCATGCAAATCACAAATGGGGAATCTGTTTTTACTCGCACTGCAGTTACAAATGACCTGATAACATGATATCAGAAGCGCTGATAAGACAGTGTGGCCAACAGAAGTCTTAATATAACTGGAGTGTGGATAAGTTTGACTCACCCTTCTATAGATTTGAAAACAATGATGCAGACAGTGTAATTGCCATAATTGCTTATAATGGATTTTTAATGGTACTGTATATTGCATAATACATCTCTTTTTCACAGCTTGTGAGATGGCGGAAAGATTTAATTAAGCCTGTCTTACTTCTTGGTGTTTCTATATTATTTCATCGTTTCATTTAAAGACTGATCGAAGCCATTTAAAAACTGACCAAGAATAAGTCGTTTAGGTTTACCAAAACATCTTGTCAGGTTTCATCCTCCCTTTTTTATTTAGACTGGTGTCACAACTGCTCAGTAGTCTTCACTGTTCTTAGCACAGAACCTATTAGAAACTAACGATATATGAATTGCTGTTCCAGTCTGCCAAGGACAAAAATCACAACGGCAATAAATGTTTAAAAGTGTTTCTGTGCTGATGGGAGGAAATGAGCTGTAAATATAGCCAGGCAATTCTGGTCGGTGGGTTTGTGTATAAGGCGTACGGTTCTATGGCTGACATTTTAACTCAGCTCTCCTTGTTTGTTCATGCAATGTTTATTGTTATTGATTTTAGATAATTTGAAACTAGCAGTTATTGTGCAGTCTGTGGGCGAGGGTGATTTGACTTCTGGTGGTTTGACATATTCTTCTCGTGTTTTATTATTGTCAGCAATGCCCACATTTCTTTTGCTCACTTCATACCAGTGAAACTTTCCCAGAGTGCCCATTTTGATTATGAAAATGAATCGTAAAGTACAGCATTCAGTCTTAACGCTCTACCACCGTGTTTCTTTGCCTGCTTGCACAATGTACGGGCCAGTGTAACTCACGGAAAATAATTTAATCTAAATGTTCATTTGCATTATTTTTTAGTTCATTTGTTTTTATGTTTGTAAGGTAGGAAGGAGAATTATTTACAGGTTTGCATAATAGACTTCTGATGCCAAAACATTAAAGCTCCCATATTTTATAGGATTGTGTCCAAGTGTGTCCCAATGTGTAATGCTTCAGATGAAATGCTAAACACATAACATATCTCAAAATCCCTCTGTTACACTCTTCCCCCGAAACACAGGTTTTGAGGTTTTACGTACATTAGTTACTGCAGAGCCACACCCTGCTACTGCCGAGCCATGCCCTGTCACACTCCTTCGCCAAAGCGGATTTGATGCCTGCGACCTTTCCCCTGGTGCTGCGTTTTTATCGTGGTAATACAAGGAGGTCCTCGCTGAGCACACAAAAAACAAACAAGAGAAGCACTAAAATACCTACATTCACTAGGAAAGGCTGTGCCTCATACTGTACGTTCTTGTCAGACTCAACGATGAGAGATTGAAGATTTCCGACTCCAAGAATGAAGCAAAAATGCAAAACTTACATTAAATAAATGAAATTGATTTTGCAAAGCATCATGCACCTATTCTCTAAACAGGTTATGCTCAAACATCTAACATAACCTTCTGTATCTTTAAAGTAACAGGCCAACTAGAGATTTAGTTCCACATTCGAACATTTATGTCACTAAACATGTTATACTGAAAACAGCTTATCTACTTAGCTATGCAAAAGAAGCTAGATTTACTTTTTTGAGGTTAGCCGAAATCGCTGAGCCCAAGCCCCTGGATGGAACAGGGTCTGCTGACGAGTGCAACTATATGCAAATTAAAAAAAAAATAAAAAAATTAAAAGTACTGTACGTGTTTTTCTCAAGGTTTTTGCATGTACCATTGTAGGATCAATCGATCTTAAACTCAGGGTTTCAGAATCCCTAACACTGAATCCTAGCAAACTTCCAGTGTAGATTCTGTACTAAATTCGGCTCAGTGGAATGTGGTATTACATTGAAATTGTCTGGTTTTATTGTGGATATGAATACTTTTCTATCTGCGTCCTTCAGTGGGCACTTTGGTACGAAATTTACAAATAAATCCCAACAACAAAGTACATTTCATCTCTAGGAGACAGAATGTGTCCCCTTCCTGAGTGATATCATGTCTGTGTGGTTCTATTTTGTTTATACTTTAGTAGTATTCATTTGTGGAGGTCCACATTTTTTTCCCCTGAGGTCTTGCCTTGGAGCCACTGAGTTTGAATGTAGGCCTTATAATACTTCCACAGGCACACCTCCCACTGACTCAAATGATCTTAGTTACCCAACTCCACCTAAAGCTATGACACAGCACAGCCAGCTGAGTGTATGTAAACGTTCGACCCACTGGAATGGTGATATAATTAATTATATCACAATTAAAAATAAATAATCTATCTGTAAACATTTTTTTAAATGCTTTTGTCATACATAAAGTAGATGTCATAATTGGCTTGCCAAAGCTATAGTTTGTTATCATGAAATCTGTGGAGTGGTTAAAAAAATATGAGTTTAAAGGACTTCAAACTAGTAGTAGGTAAACTTCCGACTTCCACTGTACAGTATATACACAGTAATGAACCATGTGACTGTAGAAAATGATCAGAAAGTGAATTTTACATAATAGGTCTGATGTAAGTCTTTAACAATAATGTAACCATATTGTCATAATGTAACAGCATAACATAATGTAAACTTGAAAAATAGATTGCATGTAGAACCGTTAACAGCAGGAGCATAAATAAATACATAATCAATCATTTAACATCTTACTTCCTTTGAGAAAAAATATAGCAATCAGGGTAATCTAGGCTTTCCACTGCAACAACAGCAATAATAATAATAATAATAATAATAATAATATTAATAAATAATAAACAATAAATAAACAATAAATAAATAAATAAATAATAATAATAATAATAATAATAATAATTATTATTATTATTATTATTAATTTATTTATTTATTATTAATCAAATCAACAATTCTAATATACTGCTTTAGATGAATGGATAGATCATAATGGTATCGGTGGGAGGTAAAAATGAATATTAAAATGTCACACCTTGGCCAGCTTTTGACCATATTAATGCTGATTGATGCTGAATATGCAGTAGTAATGAAAGCAAATGTGTTTGCCGAATATGCTTACTGAATACAAAGCTCTCAATGAGTCATGATAAATGAGGGAGCTAAAAATGAAAATATGAAAACCTAAACTTGGGCGAACTGACACTTATGTTTCCACCATCACAAAATAGCCCTGTCTCATCCAACAATGCTCACATTTCCTATTCTAATTTTAAAAGTGTCCCTCAAAATGAAGTCACAGTAATTACCTCTGTGCAAAGGCACGTCTCGGGCAGATCTCATAGATTAAACCACATGTTCTAGTGCATCATCCACATTTTCTGCCCTCATGAGCATGCAGACACAAAGAGCAGCTTGACCAACCAAATTCAATGTTTTGTAGCAATAGCATGCTCCGGAGTAAATACAAGAGCATGTCCATTAGGAAAATAAGGAACGAAATTTAAATTGTAGAAACTCTGTGTTATCAGCCAGCACAAAAATTGCTAACTAACTAATTATGGTGCCTAAAGCCATGTGTCAATGGACACTTTCCTTGTCTGCCATGTTAGAAAATCCATCTTGTATTTAACAGCAGCAGAAGATAGTGCAAACCTCTGATACAGTAGCTTTTCACAGACCAAAGCTCAGTCACTGGAGGAAAGTCAACCAAGGACAGTGACAGTGCAGCAATATGATCGTTTACATCATGCTTATAAATACAAGAACATAGGTATTCTTGTTGAGGAGTAAATTCTTTCAACTTTTCAAGAAAGGAACAGTGTCTTACAGATCTGAAAAAATACAGTACCTCTGGGGGACAAGCTTAAAAGCTTGTCAAAAAATGTCAGAACAGAGGCAATGAAGTCACTAGAAATTACTTACTTGGTGATTTCGATTGCCTGGAGTAAGTTCTCACTCGACCACATCAGATCTAATCAGATGATCCAAAGGCTTTGCATGAATTTGCCTTGTGTCACGGAGGATTTTGAATGAACTGGAGTATGCGGAAGAATGAGACGTGTGGGCTAACATGAGAAGTATTGCCTTCAAACTCTTACAAACACTTCTAAAATAACCCTGGAACCAGTCTTAGTAACATTCAGGATTCAAGATCACATAACGACAAACTCAAAACCATTACAGGAAATGCAGTTTTCACAGCTTTTAAGTCTCCTCACAATTCGGGAAGCAGTTACACAAGAAGACGATAAATTCTAAGACAGAATGGAATCTGGATGCGTAACAAAAACCAGTCATGTGAACAAAGAGCATAAGGCATCGTACCTGCAGTGCATGCAGTAAGCCCCATCCCAGAGTTTTACACAGCAGTGCAAACATCAGAGCATTCTGCGAGCAGCACACAGATGGTCCTCAATGATGCTGACCATTCTGGGACTGGTAACACTCAATGCTACACAGATTGTACACTAGCAATTAAGCCAGTAGAGGCAAATTTTCCTAAGAAAGTAAAGCCATAAACATCTAACCTTTTATTTATCCAGTTCTGTAACTTTATTTTGACAAGGTTAAAATTGTAAGGAATACATCAAAAAACCCTGCTCTGAATCATGAATAGAAAATGAATAGAATAGCTGTCTTTGTGATACTGTGACTATAACCTCTGTCCTAAAGGTGAAAACCCCTTTGATATAACAAAGTGTGCATGCAGAATGAAGAGGAATCAATATAATTCATGGACATTGTTGTCTAAATTTACCCTTGAGGAGGGATGACCCAATTATGGCCACTGCGAGACAGGTAGAAGAACATTGTTTGCAGGGCTTGAAATTTAAATGATCTGAATGAACAATTCAGAACTAAGTACCTGTACACAAAATTCCTATTACACAATTTTACACACAAAATTCAAATTTGATGCACTGGACAACAATTTGTAAAACTTTCTTGGCTTCGGAGATGAAATATACCAATTGTTATGTATTTTGTTTAGTATTAAGTTTAAATGATGAAAAATAATAGAAGAATTGCATGATGTGACGGCTGTGCTCCAATACACTTTCTGGTCAGCTTTGAAACTTGCCGACTGGGAGAGAGACACATATACTGTACAAGCACACATTTACCGTACATACACTCAATATGCATGATGGCGATGTTCCATAGATTATTAACTGCATATTTACTGTGGGTATTTCAGTATTGAGCCAAAGGCATTGTGTAACATATATCCTAGGGAGAACAAAAAGAGAGGAAGTTGCATGAATATCCACCTGAATGTGGGCTACAGGAAATATTGCCATGTAAGGAATGAGAAACCGCTTAAGGGAAGGTGGAGAGAGAGAGAGAGAGAGAGAGAGAGAGAACAAAATGGGAGATAGTTATTCACTCACTCATCGTATATACCACTTTATCTTGTGTACCGGGTCGCGGGGAGCCTGAAACCTATTCCAGGAGACTTAGGGCACGAGGCAGGGTGCACCCTGGACAGGGTGCCAATCCATCACAGGGCACACACACATACACACGCTCATTTAAACACTACGGGAATGCCAATTAGCCTGAATTTTTAGCTTTGGTATCCTTTTTGAATTGACTAAATTGTTCAGCCTTTTAGTTGTACCAATACTGAAATTGAATAACAGTAGGTGCTCTAAAAGTCAGATAGCTCTCTGTAGCCCTAGAAGGTTTTTTTAATCTTGTCCTTGAAATGCCGAATCATTGCAGTGATTTATTTAACATTGATTGAGTCAATTAGGAAAGCTTGTCTGAATCTAGAAGACAGTTTGCTTCAAAAAATATTGTGTTAGTCATCTTAGTCCTTGTGTGTTGTAAACGTGCAGTAGATATACATGCCATAAAAATATATCTACCGTAAAAGTATATATTTAAAAAAAAGTATATATAAACTATATACATACCAAAATCTAACCAAGATCAGTAATGCCAGAGGTTTGTTCACATTTAATCATACAAAATAAAGTGTCAAATGATCAGAAACAATTTAGGGGAACAAAAGCGGGAAAATAAATCCTCGTTGCATAAGTGCTCACTTCTTTTTTTTTTAATAATTAAGTATCAACAATTCACGTTTTAAGTCATGCTAAGTAACTCAGTTATCTAACTCAATTTGTATACACCAACCATCAACTGAGTGATTCTAATTAACCTCGAATAAAGTTAATTTGTTTCTTGAGGATTTCTTGCTGTAATCCTACATCAAAAACCAGGGTCAAGAAAGGGACGCAAAAGGAGTATGCTTACATCAAAAATAGAAATATTTTTTTTAATCCACCATTTAAAATATTAAATCTGGTTGAACACCTTTATGTGTTGAGTGTAAAAGTTACATTGGATCTTTTGGGGGCTGTGGGTCATATGGTGGAGCCTTCATGGATCAGATTTGTTTGTCCAGATTTGGTGCCATGGGTGATCAATTGGATTGAGGTGCGGTGAATTTGGAGGCCAGCTCAGCAGGCTAGGGCTGTTTGCCTGATGAGCCTCATGTGTAGCCGGATATGGTGCCCTGGGTGTTCTGGTGCCTTGCTATCATGTTCAGCACGGAAGACATCACAACGCACACACCAGCACACATTTACATTTAGGCATTTGGAAGACGCCCTTATCCAGAGCGATTTACATTTTTATCTTATTAAACATCTGAGTAGTTGCGGGTTAAGGGCCTTGCTGAAGGGCCCAACAGTTACAACTTTGTGGTCGTGGGATTTGAACCTGGGACCTTTCGAACCATAGTCAAACACGATGCTGGGATTAATGATTTGCATTGTAATGTTGGGGTTGATCGGTATATCAAAGCTGTGTTTGAATTCAACACAGTGTAATGTTTTTATTGTTTTAACCATCACTGCCGTAACTGCCTGTGGGGCAAAAGAGCCTCCATATACTGTACCAGACCTACTGTACAAGAAAGACCCACGAAATATAACTTCAATAGATCAACATATGACTCGGTTGCATTCCTTTTTTCCCATTAGTTTCCTAGTAGTTTTTCAGTTAGGGCTGAAGAAAACAGAGTTAGAAAATACCTAATAGCTAATAGGCTACATATTCTCAGAAAATGTGCAGTTAAACTTGGAAAACTTGAAGACCTCAAAGTGTAATGTTGTGTAAAACCACTTGAATTGGGAATACCCACACCTGGCATAATTCCAGATTGACATCAGAACAAGTGACATTTCTACATATGGAACTAACTGCTGTTGTGGTTGCTTTTAGAGTTGAAAAAATGTTAAGAAAGGATTTGGAGCCAAAATGTTCAACGTTCTGGTATGACACCTAATCTGTCTTTTGCAGATGAGTCGAAGATGACCTTGATCTCAAACCAGATCTCAGCCACTCAGTTTACAAAAAATAGACGGTTTTAACCTTAACATATTTACTTATACTAAGATATGCACAGAGGAAATTCCAAAGCTTGAAAAAGCAACTGAAGCTCTACAGATCACCACATACTGTACATTGTCATAAAAAAAGTATTTGCCCCTTTCACGAACGCTTATATACTGTAGTGTTCCATATTTGTCAAAAATAAATGATTGAGATCTTCCAAAAAAAATACATTAAATAAAGATAACTCAAGTAAATACAAAATAAAGTTCTCAAATGATGATTTTATTTATTACTGGAAAAAAAAAAAAACTGTCCAAACCTACCTGGTTTCGTGTGTTAAAGAGTAATTGCCTTACCAAAATTACTCCAAGAGCAATTCATCAAGTGAACTCAGAACAAAATCCAATGGACTGCAGGCCTCACTTGCCTCAGTTAAGATCGGTGTTCATATTTCAACAAAAAGAAAGAGATTGGACAAAAATGGCATCCATTGGAGAAAAGCCACTGCTGACCAAAAAGAACCAAAAGATTATCACCAAGATTTTTGGGTAAATGTTCTGTGGACTGATGAGGCAGAAGTCTTATTTTGGAAGGTGTGCGTTCCGTTACATCTGGCGTAAAGCTAACACATTTTATTTAATAAAAATAACATCATACCAACAGTTAGACTTGTTGGTGGTAGTGCCATCGTCTGGGACGAAGACCTGGATGACTAAATTATGGAATCATGAATTCCGCACTCTACCAGAAAATCCTGGAGGAAAATATCCGGCCATCAGGTTATGACCTCAAGTTTAAGAGCTCTTGGGTTACGCAGCAAGACAATGGTCAGAAATACACCAAATACTCCACCTCTGAATGGATCCAAAAAAAAAAAAAAAAGGTTTTGGAGTAGTCTAGTCTGGACTTAAATTTGATTAAGATCCTTAAACAGGTCTTTCATGCTCGAAACCTCCAATGTGGCTAAATGCAAACAATTCTGCAAAGAATGGGCCAAAATTCCTCCACAGGAATGTGAAAGACTCATTTCCAGTTATTGCAAATTCTTGATTGCATATTGACAGGCAGGTTTGGGCAACTTTTTTCCCTTAATAAATGAAATAATCATTTATAAACTGCGTTTTGTATTTACTCAGGTTATCTTTGTGTAATATTAAAATTTGTTATTATAAAATAAATGAATAAATAAAAAAAATCAGAATGGGGGCAAATAATTTTTCACAGCACTGTATGTTCTGTAACACTATCATTATCTAATGAACGAGAAGCTCCAAAAATGTGCATTTCCAGAAAGCTCTTTTTCGTTGGGAATAAGCTTATCATACAAAATAAATCCAACACATCAAAGTTTTATGTAAGCTAGTCAGGATAGATTTTTTCATATTTTTATTGACTGTATGTGGATTATACACCGGGTTGTTTTCTTGTGATGGATTTCAGTGTTTGAGTCTTTTGTTTTTAAAGAAACATTTATCTAAAAACAGCTTATAATTTTGCTAGCTGTATATAGTGAACAGAACAGAGCATATTATAATGCATATTTACTTTATAAAATAAAAAAGCAGTTACTTAATAATAGATTTAATTAAAAGCCACTCAGTTCATTAAGAACAGTCTTGTTACACAGAGAAAGGAGCTACACAGATTTACCTCATATAAATATCTTATTAGAACTATACCTTATATATTCATTTAACTAGTTAAATATTCATTGTGATATAAAAGCTTTCAGTTGCTTTGAAAGCTGGTAATGATGTGGATATACAGAAAAAATGTGTATTCCCCATATAGAAGACAGAATAAAAAGGTAGATTTTTTTTTATTACACTGTGATAAAAGAACAAAGTTGATAACAGCAGCAGAAACCATGTCCTGTCACAATTCAAGAGAAGGTACCGGTCATAAATGCCAATTCTGTAGCTTGAAAGCTATATCCAAATGTGTGATCTGTAGACATGTTAGAAGATTGTAAGATTGTACGATTGGGAACAGTCTTGACAAAGCATGTCATGTAGAGCGGTGCACATCAAGTTCACACACTGGACACTGACTGAGTCACTCCCAGCCTGTAACTGTGCTGAGACTGAAAAGGCCACGCTTTAGAAAGGAATTCCACCGAGCTTTAATTCCCCAGCAGCTTCACATCATTGTGTGGAGTGAGGGAAAGCTAAATTCCTATGGCAAACCCATTCCTTTATTTAATTTCACATCAGCAAATCCATCGTGATGAAATTTTCCAAACTCTCCTTTCTCAGGTGGAGGCAGTTCTCAATTGCCAGGGGCTTTGCACTGTGTCTGTTGACAAGCATGTTCTAGAGGGATTAACTCCTGTTCACATGCTTCTTCTGAAATCCCATCGTGGGTTTTCATACTGTCACATATTTCAATTGTTGCCTATTCACAATTATTACAGTAATCCTTCATTACACTGTACTGTGCAAAATTTCCCCTGATTTATTTGTATTTTGCTTCCAAAGAGCTAGACTCTTGCATTCTTGCATTTTAATGTTGTCTTGAGAACCTGCAGTTCTCCAGGTTTCCTGAAGGATCTTTTTGGCTCTAATATTTGGTCAATTCAAGCAGAAAACACTTTCAACTTGGGGTATGAACCAGTGAGAAACAGGTGCTGATGATACCAGATGGTCAGGCTAGTAATTACTGTAGTATACTGGTGATGCTGAATGCTGAGTGGTTGGAACAGACGAGAGGGAAAATGAGGTTGCTGCTAAGGTTGTTACATGAACAACCACTTTTTCAATAGTTTCCCTAGGCATTTTTCAGCCTTCCAAAGAAAAACATTTGATTCAATTCCATTTGATTATTTTAATTGAATATGGGGCAGCATACAGTAGGGGCATAGTGCATTCCTTCTACAAGTGTGTTGTAACGTGGCATAGTTTAACATGAAGGAATGTGAACTTGGGGTTGCGTGTGGGCATTGTGGTCTGCAAGTATAACAAAATGTTTTTTTTTAGCTATAAAACACACATCAATCATTTCAAAGCTTTCCAGACTTTGAGTCAGGCAACTACAGTAGGACAATCTTTATTTTATATTTATTGATCTTGACTGTATGAATGTATTGTAAGACCAGAACAAGAGTCGTGAACCCAGCTTTGAGTGAATTAAACCTACCTTATTCAGAAATCTCACTGCAAGCTTACAACTACGCCAGATTTCTATACACCTGGCATGCGTACAAAGTACAAGTACACCCACAAGTATTTAGAATATGGAGTAAAATGTCAGCAGCAACCTGAGCCTTGTTCTAAAGTGGTGTTTTTTGTGCTCCCCACTAGATAATACACTGTTCTTTTAAATAAAATGCAAATTTCATCTAATTAAAGAACAGTGCAATTCCTTAAGTGATTAGAGATGGAACATTGTAGAAATTATGTAGCTTTACATTATGCATTTTGCTTAATGCAAATAGCACACCACAAAGAGCTCTAACGAGCATTAGTACAAAAAGTGGTAAACCGGTAAATAGCTGATGTGGAACATATAGAGAAAAGCTTTTTAAAAAAAAATATTTTATTTTTTTTTACAGTGATTGCTGAATAGGTTGTAGATTAGTGATTAAGATTTTACAGGCATTATCAAGTAGGCACTTAACAGTCCAGTCCAGTTAATAACTCTTATCAAATATCGAGTGGGCAAATAGTTTATATTTAATTAACACCAATGTCTACCAATTACAAACAAAATCTCTTCACTAGAACTCAAACTTTGCCTTAACACATTTGTGCTTACAGAATTTGTGTGTGTGGGCATGTTGTGTGTGATGTGTTTGTAGGGTGGATCGTTGGTGACCTACAGTGAGAATAGGATGGGCTTTGTCCTCTCTGTCCACTTGTTACCATGGTGATGAGACAGATTAGACCTGTCTACAATTATTTTTCTTCTATATACATATATCAAGCAGGTCTCTCTCCCTCTCTTTCTTTCACTCAGTTAAGTTTAATTCATTGTGTTTTGCTGGTGTGATTAATACAGATTGTCGTCAAGTGTAAAATTGAGGATAAACATTCTAACATCTGTCTAAAGTCCTCCTTCAGTTTAAGTGTAGCACAGTCTTGATGGTGGTGTTGCTCAGTATGCGTATTCTCTGTTTTGTCCAGACCAAGCACATGAAAGAGAGAGCAGATATCTAATGAGAGTACACTCATTACTTAATTGTAAATGGCAAGTTCAATGGCAAAATTCAATGCATTTATGTTTCATGTATTTTCAATTGGTCCAAACAGGGACACGTTCACAGCAAGTGCAAATGTTTAAAATTATTATTATTATTTTTTAAATTACCAATAACTGATTAAGTGTGTATAAAGGTTAGTTCAAGCATACAAATGAATGAGCAGAAGGACGCGGTTTGTTGGCAGCAGTGGTGTCCCCATCAACACTGTTGTCATCTAGTTCTATTTGTTTTATTGACTGATAATTGTAATAATATGTAATTAATTGCTCAATATAATTTTTGTTTCAGTACTTTTTTATGGAATTACACACACACACACACACACACACACACACACACACACATTGAAATTGGATTCAACTATTCTAAGTATGAGTTTGAAAAACATATATAAAATCATATTTACTATTGAATCCAATGTGGTCATCTGCTTCACTCAACTCGAGCCATTCTGCCCATTTTCTGTTTTCAGAACTGCCACTAAACTAACCAGGGTGTGCTCCCCACACTCCCAATATTTTCAATCATAATCTCAATAATACCAAGGTCAAAATCAGAGAAGATCCCATTTTTCCCCATTCTGTGTGTGAATATACAGTCATGTATATAACCCCTCTTTGAATTATAAGTGTTTTCTGAGTTAATCTGATCATAGCAGGTCTTAGTATTAGGTATTAGGTAAATACACCTCTGATGAACAACATATATATTTTTTTTCATGGTGCCATTATTTATTTAACAAAAATGAAGCCAAAAGAAAAACACATAATACTAAGTATCCCCATGATTTTAATAGCTTGCATATCCATCTTTAGCAGCAATATCTTAGTAATTGTTTGCTGTATCAGTCTCTCACAATATTGTGGAAGAATCCTGGCTCTTTATTCTTTACAACATTGCTTCGGCTAGTTGAGGTTTTTGGGCATTCCCTTAGGCACAGCTCTCTTAAGGTCCCACCACAGCATTTTCGGGGGTTGAGGTCTGGACTTTGACTAGGCCATTCTAAAACCTTGATTCTTTTATGTTTTAGTCATTTTGATATATATTTACTGATTTGCTTCAAATCTTTTGTCCTGTTGCATGACCCAAAATGCCCAAATCATAGCCCCTCTCCACTGCTGTGTTTGAGTGGGTATGAGGTGTTTCTGGTGAAATGCTGTTTGGTTTTGGCATTAAGGCCAAACAAATCCACTTTGGTCTCATCTGTGCATAGGACATTGATCCATATGCCTTGTGCTTTGATCAGATCCAGTTTTGTACTTGAACACTTCATGTGCTGGGATGTCCACTACTGGGAAGATTGGAAACTGTCTTGAATGATTTTTTGTGGATCCTCCTTCTCACTGTTGAACGTTGGACTCTAAATAGTTTGGAAATGGTTTTCTAACCCTTTCCAGATTGATGTGCAGCAATTGCTTCTCTAAGACCATTGCTTATGTCTTTCAATCCTGTCATTGTGTTAACACACAGCTGAATGCTCCAGACCAGCAAACTGCCCAAACGTCTGCTTTTATAGTCTGCACACCTGCTAATGACCAATTAATCAAGGGCTGATGATTAGCAGGGCCTGGCTGCAAATTCCCCTCTTGAATCCTGTGGAAGCAGTAAGGGGTGCTTAGTGATAATCAGATGATTTTTTTTTTTTCTTTTGGTTTCATTTTTGTTGAATAAATAACTGGACAGTGAAGAAAGTTGTCATTCTTTTGAGGTACCTAATACTAACAGATGTCATTTATTATGTTTTTACAGAATAAAATGTTTTACTATAACTTTTTAATATTTTAATATTTGTAGACATTTGATCATCTAGATTTAGGAGTTATTGTTCCTTCTTTTGTTATTTTAACTCCCTGCAATCATTTTTAAATAAAAGTAAAAGCATTGACTACAGATAAATATGTATTTTTTTTTTCTTTTCTTGTCTTTTTTTGTTTGTTTGTTTGGTGGGCGGGGGTACCTTCTAACCATCCTTAACAAATCCTGTGTGTTTAAATAGTAATAATTGTACCCATGAGAAATGAGAGAGAATACTTTGAAAGAATTTTATTAAAGTACCCCTGTTTGATGTCTCAAATGTCCTCCATTGCAACCTCATGTGATTCCTCAGAAGTTACTACCGCTAAAAACATTTTATAGTTCTAACACGAGAAGTGATAGTCAGGTGAATCACAGTGCACAGTTAACAATGCAGCTTCACAGGTCTGGCATTGCTCAGGGAAGAATCTGCAAACACAAATAGTACAAACAACATTCTACAGGCCTCTAAGGGCCAGGCAGTGGCAGATCATACCATCACTCAAACGGTGCCACAACACTACAAATTAAAGGCATAAATACTTTTAAACTGCGGTCATTAGGATGCCAGGAAACAATGCTGAAAGTTTCAGCAGGTTACATCAGCTTCTGAGGTCTTTAAAATGACGCTTAGTTTACCTACAGGGTTAAAGCAAGCCTGTTTGATCTGATGCTTTCTTGGATTCTTAGATACAAAATCAGACGTCCCAGATTAATTCTTTAGAAAGATGCTGTATATCCGCTGAAAGCCTGTGTTTTACTCATATGGGAGCTCTTTGTTTCTCTTCTGCATTTGTCCTTGCGTCTGATGTTCCCCCTTACATTTTGCACTCAGAGATCTCCTCTCCTTTATGGACTCTTGGGTCATTTTTGGAGTTCACTGACTTTCTGTGAGATTCCACTAATCGCTCTCTTCTAGCTGGCCTCAGACCATTCTCCACTAGCATGCGCTGCCTTTTCCCCATCACCGCACAAAGAGAATTGTCTCAGGCTTTAGGGTTAAATTTGGGCCCTCTGTCCCCCTATCCACCCTAATGCCGACCCTCATTCTTTAGCTTTTAGCGTTTCAGGATTTGCTCTGGACTTACAGATAAGTGGATCAAACCATAAGCAGCTTTGCACTAGGGGTGAGTGTGTGGATATCTGCTGGTGTGTGTGTATGTGTACGCGCAGGCTATGTACGATTTTAGAACTTTGTAACCCGCCTAAATCCAGACATCTTGACAACATTTACACTACCGACTGACAAATATGTCCCATGCTGTGTGTTTGTGTATATGTGTACATGCCTGGTGTGTGGAAGAGGTCATTGCATCATGTATCATTGCCCTCTGTTGGGACTGAATCATCTTTCTTGTATCTTATTTATCCATGTCAGAGCTGTGACACTCTGTCTGTGTGTATATGTGTGTGTGTGTGTGTGTGTGTGTATGAAGAAAAGAGAGAGGAGTATGCCAGTCTTGTGCATGTGCTCATGTACTAGGCTGCTTTTTTGATCCTCAATGCCTTTTCAGCTCTGCTTGTGAATATGTACACGTATGTGAGCAGCTGCTGAATCTGTCTCCTCACAGCTGGAGGTCTGTAAGCCATGTACCATTTCCCACTTTTTCTTTGATCCCTCATCTTTCACCGCATCTCCATATGTCACTTATAATTCAGTTATACATCTCGAAATGGCATGCCCAGCTGCAAAGGGTAATTACGCTCATTTAGATGCACTTGCTTTCTTAACACTACAATAGCAAACATATCTTTCAGATTAGGCATGGTGTTTGATGTGCGTAAAGTATCCTGGCTCCTGAATGGATCTGTCTCTCTTGAAAGCAAGCACGGAGTTGCATTCCGCTCAGCAGATGGAGATGTCTTGTACTAACAGCAGAAATGGGTTTACTCTTGCGGAATGTTTACAGAAGAGCCCTACTTAAATAAATCTCAAAATAAACCCGGACCGCCCCAAAATTAGTGTAGGTTTAGCCCTTGTTTGATAAGATTAGATTGTAAATCCTCAGAAAATAGGACAGGGTTAGCATGTCAATGAGGTGTTTCCATTATGCCTTTTACCACAGAAATGTGCAAATATAATTATAATATTAATTTATAGTGTGAAGAGCCCTCTTGTTCTTTGAAGAATTCTGCTTTTTGGAGGTCTTAACAGGCTCATAAAATCATGAAAATGAGCACACAGGTTGAATCTGCTGCCATTAGGATGCCTGAGCATGGAACAGGGCCTTTCATGAGATTTTTCTACATACACTAGTTCATACACACTTGCACATATACATGTGAAATCCGTAAGACATTTAGATCTCATTAAGCTGAACAACACTGACTTTGCATGTCAATGGCGCTATTCAACAGCTAGTCAGTTATTCTGGGTTGTTTGCAAAACACACCCAATGGAATTTGATGTACTCGTTAGGGGATTTATATAACCTCCACCAAGACATTTGAGGATTAGGGATGGGTACTGAAACCCTGTACCAATATGGCAGCGTACCTATAAAATCTGTATGTACTATAACCGAATCAGAGCACAGATTGTTGGCGTCTCACTTCAGCAACCGCAGATGTTGGAGTCTCACTTCAGCCAGCGCAAATGCAAAATGATTTCCCGACTGATAAAATGCACCTGAATGCGAATCTGAAAGCTCTAATGACAACAACCTACTATTGTTTGCAGTAACGTGAGGGTGCATGTTGTTTTCTCGTTTTTTTACTTAAAAGCCTCGACTCGGGAAATGAAACCATCCGCGGGAATGCAGCGCATGCATGCAGTAATTACGCTTGCTCTGACAGCAGCAGGTGGTGTTAGCTTGCTAAGCAAAGCGAAGGTTAAATTAAAATGCCTAAAGCTAAACGCTCTAAAGTGTGGCTGTATTTCACAACAAAGGATTCCGACACTGGTATTTCAAAAATTGCATGTAAAGTGGGAAATAAGTCCAAACTAATGAAACATTTGCGGATACACGGGATGAAGTTAAGAAGAGAGGGACGTGTGGACAAAAGGTGGCAGTGTGGGCGTCCAGTGTAGGAAAATCGTATATTTTGCCAGATAAGGCAAATATGGTCATATTCCTGTAAAAGAATTGCTGACTTTTCATATATTGTTTATTTTAAATATTTTAATGGAAAACCATTCTTTAATGTTATCCACCATTTTTTTTGGCACCATTTTCAAGGTATCAATTTGGCACTAGTATTGTAAAAAACCCAAACGATACCCAACCCTCGTGAGGATGAAAAATTGTGACGGGATCTTAAACAATTCAACCTTGGCGATACCTTAATCTTTGAATGTCGAAAAGTGGCTAATAACATGATGTCACATTTTCCAGCATCCGGGGCTTCTTGGAGGTCTTAACCTTTCTTAAAAAGAACCGTACAAAGGGTTGTATGGTGTCCCCAGGCGGAGCAGGTTCTTGGGCCCGGTCATTGTTGCTTTGCAACTTTATTTAATAAATGAATTGACACATATTTAATTACTTACTATCAATGTATTACTCTGTGACAAGTTGGTTTCTGATATCACTTATAAAGAGCTATAAACAAGTTCTTCCCAGATATCAATGACTATACAAAATATAACAATATCAATTACTATTTTATTTGTTGTTAAAGACAACACACTGTTTTACTTATTTAGCGTTAGCTTGGGTGGAGTATCTGCGGTACAAAGCCCTGTGAATGAGCCGCTGCTATTGAAATGCTAAGGTGTCAGAGAGCACACTGATATAAACTAAGCTGAAGCTACTGTCAGACCTGATGTGAATCCACACCTTCAGATTTAAGAATTTAATAGCGCTCTAGGATAAGGTATTAATGCCTTGTCAGAATATATGTCATGGAACAAAGGCTACACAGTTAATTAAATGTCAAAATGAATATGTATAACACAAGTGGGTTTTTTCAGTCCTCTGAGTTTATAGTAACAGGTAACTCAAAGCACTCCTCCAAAAAAATATTCATTGTTTTAATAAGCCTTAAATGTGTTCAGTATACAGTTGATGGAGAAACTGGTCAGACTTTCTGAACATAATTCATTAATTTATTCATGTATAAAATCATCTTCGGTAACATTTGTTTTCATCTGGGTTGCGGAGGATACGGTAATCATGGGAGTGAATGATGTTTGCAAGTATACAATTCTGTGCAGAAGTCTTGAGCCCCCCCCCNNNNCCCCCCCCCCCCCACTTTACTTCATTCTTTTCTCCCAAAGAGTCAGACCGTCTTTTATTTTTAATGTAGTTTTGAGGAATAATTCTCCAGGCATCCTGGCAACTTTTTTTTTCGCCTCTCATTTGTGACTTAATTGTGACCTATAAATCATTGATCATGAAAAACTTTTAAGACATCTAACTTCAAACATGATTTAAAAAAAACAAACATCTAACTTAAGGCATGAACCAGTGAGAAACAGGTGCAGATGTTGAGAGATGATCAGGTCGGTGATTAGTACACTGGTGATGCTGATTACTGAGTGGTTAGAACAGTTAAGAGGGAAAATGAGTTTGCAGATTTTTTAATTGTACCTTTAGGCACTGTGCAGCCTGTCACAGTAAAACGTTTGTTCCCATTTCTTTCATTTACTCCCTATAATTTCATTTCTTTTCATTTAATATGAAGAAATAATGCATGACTCAAGACTTCTGCACAGTACACAAGTGTCTTTGACAAGGTGCGCTTCTGTGTGCTAGGGTGACACAGCTCTGATGATCCATATTTAATGTGAAAATGATCCACTCCTTCTCACCCGGCAACAGATGTTTTGTTGTGACTCATGCGAACAGGAGAACCTGATCTGTCTGTGTGTGCGTGTGATGTCATGAAGATAAAGTTCCTCCTTTGAGTTTGGTTGCATCACACTCTGAAAAACCACTTAAAAAAATCTCAATCTATAATTGTAACTGCTTCTAACCAGCTCCTAAACTGTCTCAGGTTTTTTTTTTTTCTTTTTTCCCGCTGTGAAACCGAAACAGGTGTATTCCTCATGGATCTTTGTCTTCCTTATGCCTATGGATCTTTAAAATCTCAGGCACCTTTGTAGCAAGCTTATCATTCTTGTCTTTTCCTCTTTTTCCCTTTCAATCTGCTGCTGAAACTAACCCTGTCTCTGACATAGACTGGCATTATGATGGTAAGGTGTTACTCATTCTCTTTATCATTTTCTTTTTCTTCTTCTGTTGCCAAATAACCTTTCATGAGTCTGTCCCAGTTGGTATTTAAGGTCTGTTTGCGCTCTCCTGGCATCTCTTCAAAATATGTATATTTAAGCTAAAAATTGCAAAACCTACAATAAACCTAAAATGGGAATCCCCCACAGACCTTTCTTTTATCCGATGTGACGAAATGAAGCCTGAGGCTTGCATTCTCTAGCATTCTTTAGCAGATGCTTCTTTGGCAGACACTTCCCATGAATTAAAGCAATGTGATTAAGAAAAAAAAAAAAATCATATTGCAATTGAATTGCTTAATTGTTTGATTTGTATTTGTAGATGTATGTGTACTACATGGGCAGAATTATGTGGACACGTGACTATCAAAAGCAGATATGCTTTAAAATTCACTTGCTTCCCCCTTTGCTATTGTAACAACCTTCACACTTCTATGCAGTCTTTTCCCTAGATTTTGCAGTGAGGCTGTGGGGATTTTTCCATTCAGCCGCAAGACCAAGAGCATTAGAGAGGTGGGCCAGTAATTATGGATAAGAAGCTCCTTGTGCACAGTCAGTGTTCATCCCCAAGTCATTCAGTCGGATGAATGTACTCGAGTTCTTCTGTGCCGACACCCGCAGACCATGGCTTTAAGCACCTCGCTTTGTGCGTGGGGCACTCCATGCTGGAACATGCTGGATCAGTTTGAGGAGGAACCACAATAGGGTGTGATAGTCAGGTGTCCATGTACTTTTTCCCATATAAAAAATATTGTTCAACTTCTACTTTCAACACCTTGTAAAAACACATCTTTGTATGAATTAGTCAATGAAAGTGATTTCAATTCTCATTCTGAGTTCAGTCTTTCATTTTCACACAGAGTGTAAGTTGTATCGAGCTGGACCGCCTGCCACCATCGTCACAATTGATGAAGAGAGTCCAAATGGTATGTATTTTCCCCTTTATTTGCTTCAATTATTTTGTGTTGTTATGTTGCTTGTTACCTTAGATGATTAACATGCTAATCAGTCATTTATCGATAAGAAAAGAATAACTTTTAGGTATGTGCATCCAAATTGGTTGAATGGTGGAGAAATTTCAGTGCTGCCTTATATGTCACACCCAACAGCACTTTTAAAGAAAATTAAAGTAATTGGACAATTGGCTTTTTATTATTTTACCTATAATCAAGCAGATAAAAACGTCTGCAGGTAATTTTAAATGTGTAACTTGCATTTTGAATGTGTTAGTCACAATTTGATGTGTTGGTTACAATATAAAGTAAGAGCTGTCAATGGCAAAGAGCAAGTCATAAAATGCAACAAAAAAAAAAAAAAGAAAGAAAGGGAGAGAGAGAGCGCGAGAGAGAGAGAGTTTGAAAACACTAAGTTTGGCCAAACCAAATAGTATATTTTTGAAATAAGAAAAAAGAAAGAACTAGAGATGGGCAATTTGGCCAAAATAAGTAAATTTGTCTATATTGCTTGATTATCGACGACACGGTGGCATAGTGGTTAACACTGTCGACTTGCACCTCCAGGGACCAGGTTGGATCTGTTTGCATGTTCTTCATGTTCCTCGTTTTTGGTGGATTTCCTCCGGGTCCACCGGTTTCCTCCCACAGTCCGGAACATAATTACATAATTACATAATTTTACTGTTTTTAGCAGGACATAATTAACAAAATATGCACATGTAGCAACATACAGTATACGCAATATTACATAAATCTACATGGAGGAAACTTTTTTTCTCCAGTGTACTTTGCCCATGAAATACAGGTTGAAAAACTGTTAGCTTGTAATATAAGAGAAGTCCCAGGTTTTAAAAGATTGCTTCTACTTCTCCTACTCTCATGAGTTTGACGGGTGACCTTTTTTTTCCCCCCAGAAACATGCCGCTTTGTCTCTATAACCATGACAACCATAACGCTGACATTCAATCTCAGAGCATGTGCATATCATTCTCTGCTCCATTATAGTGAGTGTGAGCTTCCCCACTATTTATTGTGGACCTTTATTTTCTGTGGTGTTTTACTAGACCAAGTGAAGACTTTGTGTTATGACAAAAATACATGTATATTATATATATATATATA
>QMIH01000148.1:766064-773223 GCA_003987875.1 Clarias batrachus | reverse complement strand
ACAGGGAAATTAACGAAACAAATATACTTGATGTGAAAACGAAACTAAAACACGTATAGAAGAACCACGAACTAAACACAGACACAAACAAGGTTATTTCAACAGATGCAAGACGCTAAACTGAACTAAAACAAACCATTTATAATAAAACTAATGAGCAACTCGGTTCAGGTGAGCGCCCCACGTCACCTGACCGAGGGGCTTAATGGGAAATGAAGTGAAAACAAAAGGAACTACACACAAAATCACAGGGCGCTTTGGCGTTACACTGCACTATTTCAACCCTGGTTATCATGAAATTAGGTTGTCTGAATTCATGGCTTTCTAGTGCATTCTAAACAACTTGTGTATTATATAACACAACAACACATCAGCGCATGTGCTGAGTAAATTTAAACCCAATGCATTCACAATATTAGGAACATCATTAAGGTTTTACGCTCAGCTACATGTCTATAGAATTTCTGACATCCTGCTAGCACTATCCCAACCAAAAGAGGAGGAGTGAAAAAAGTGAGGAAGAGAAATTCATTCAGAGCTGTTTCCAAATTCCTTGTAAAGCCTGTGTGTGGTGTCCGTGACAAGCTTTCCGGTCTGCCTCATGCTGGGCTGTCTCAGCAGGTAATGCAGTGGCTAATGGGGACTGTCAATGAACATATTCTCCTTTTATATACTTCTTTACGCAATATTTTATATGTAAAATGAACCTCTCTATTAAATACACACTCTCAAGTAAAACATGACTAGGACTCATTCTAAATTAAAAATCTCTTGTTAAAGTTAACTTGACCAGAACAGTACTGTACTTGAACTTGGATGGGAGAAAAGCACAACAGCAGAACAAAAACTAGTTTAAGGATTATATTAAGAACGTTTATTCCACTAGTTGCTTTAAATAATTGCTTTGAAGGGATTGATAATCTGCTAAACAGTTCATACAATTTTGCAGTTCAAACAGTTTTGCCCTTTTCAAATTTGTAAGTATTTCTATAATAGCAACTCAAGCTACAAACAATTTAAGGCTAAATTGACTTTTTAAAAATGTTATTCAGCCATAAAACCTTGTTTTAGTTAATATGGTAAAGCCTTCTGTAAGGACTTCTATTGTCCTTAAACAATTTATAACATTTGTATCGTGTCATCTTCTGTGTTATATATTATAAGAAAATATTAACAATATTGTAAACATTGAGAGAGAGAGAGAGAGAGAGAGAGAGACCTTTTTTGAGGTCAGTTTATCAAGATTATAGTTTTATAATAACATAATATTGTTACAATATTCTGTTTTTAGCTAATAATCTTACATCACTTTCCCAGGGCTCTAGTCCCATGACTAGAGATTCTGATTACAAAATATTGCTTTCTTTAAAAAGGATTTTAATAAAGCCATGTTGATCTTCAGAACAACCTCAATCATTCTGAGTGCACACATCTCCAAACACACACAGAATATGTTTGTTCAATACATTAATGTAGACATTGCTACATGAAATTCCTGAGCCTAATCCTGACAAAGTAAAGTCATATCAGATTATAACACTGCCTCTAGAGGCAGAAGTGCTGCTTACCTACAGGCATTGCAGGCAAAAAAAACTTTTATATAATTTATAAGGTAATGGTGATGAATGCTGGTTGGAGAAGACCTACTTCAAATTTTTGCCTAGGGCCCCAAAAGATTCTATACCTGCCACTGTCTAGAGGTTTGTACAGTGGCACAATGCATGATGGGTTCCTCCCCTTTTCTCTTTACTCAATTTGGTGGATCAAGCCCAGTTATTATCAATGCTGGACCAATCGATCATGGGGATGTGGCTGGAGGCAGAGGACCCCCATCATTAAAGCATACATGGTGACAGCAACAAATTAAGTCATCAGACTCACACACACTGGCAAATAACTTCTTACTCTGTGGTCTGTGTATTCATTCATATGCACTGTCGTTCTGTGATTTTAGCTGTATCTCTGTGCTGAGCAAGCTTTGCTGTGCTTGTCATGTGTCTTTTACATTGCTACATGCCTATTAAATCACATGGTCCCACCCTAAATGTTGATTTATGCGTCTGTGTCAAGTTTATGCAGAGTTTACATCATATGCTATGCAAAAAAGCCTACGGTGTGTAGAATTTCAGCTCTGGTTCAGAGGTGAATAAAATCTTTAAGGATTCGGGTTAATTTTATCAAACTGAATTAAAATTTATAATATACACTTTCTTGACTAATCGTCCACCGTTTAGTACAATTCAGTGTATCTTACCAGTTCTGCTCATCACGTGGCCACCGATGATAACAAAATCTAGTATTGATCAATTATGAGCAAGGTAACTTAAGATCTGGGCAAATGTTTAGACTTTAAAATACACAAACAAGACAACAGTTCTTTATAAAGAAGCAAGAATTTATTTGACTAATCTACGATACATGAAACTACGCTACTTGAACACACACACACATACACAAAATATGGTTCAAAGGATGAAAGTTAAGGTAATTTCCTAGTACTGTTCACTAGACCTGAGAAAGTCACAAGAGCAGAGCCTTGGGTTTAATTTTACGGTTTGTTATGACGTGAGCACCAGTTTCAGCAAGGTATGAAGCTTTTGTTTGTTTACTTTCAATTCAATTCAATTCAATTCAATTTTATTTATATAGCATTTTAACAATTGACATTGTCGCAAAGCAGCTTTAAACAATCAAAAGAAGTAAGTTTGTATGAAATGTGAATGTGTATGAATCAAAATTATAAGATTGTCCCTGATGAGCAAGCAGAGGGCGACGGTGGCAAGGAAAAACTCCATGAGATGGTAATAGGAAGAAACCTTGAGAGGAACCAGACTCAACAGGGAATCCATCCTGGGTGATAACGGCTAGCAGGGATTGATCAGCATAATAATGTGTAAGACTGGAAGTTCAGTATAACAGGAGATGTGTTAAAATTAAATGGCTTCCAGTTTGTTCCTGGAGTCTCAGGTAGACTGTAGGAAATTCCAGTCTTGAGCTATCAAACAACTGGTCACAGGTCCCCAGAGAACAGCTTTCTGCATCAGTTGAGGACAGGACAGTCTTCATGGAAGCCATCCCCAGCCACCACGCAGATGCAGGCAGACCACACAGGGCATCCATGCAACGAGATCTCCAACCAGAAGCAGGACTCCAGGACGGGTAGACAGGTCCAGAGGGCAGAGGAGTCTGGATCACTGGCAACTCAGGAGCGAACATGTATAGCTCGACAGAGAGACAGGGAGAGGGAAAAGGAGAGAGGGAGAGAGAGAGAGAGAGAGAGAGAGAGAAAAGAGCAGAAGAGGAGAGAGCTAAAAATAAGGCAGAGAGAGATGGCAGTTAGGTATGGTCACAGTCAACATGTATAAGGTGAATGTATATTTAGTGCAAAGTGCAAGCAGGGACTCTGGCAGGACTAACTATAACAGCATAAATAAAAGAAGAGCCAGAAGGAAACACAGACATGAGGGCTTCCTGAGATGTAAAGCAACCAATCACCTCACCATCAACAAACCTGAGTGATCAATGAGAGTGGGGAAGACAGCATTTAAACATACCAGTTCACCAGAATACTCTACGTCCATGAGTCCCCTAGATATGCTCCTTTACCTAAGGCTAATCTGTTTACAAAAATGCTTGGCTAAATAAACAGATTTTTAGCCTAGACTTAAACAATGAGACTGTGTCTGCATCTCGAACATTAATAGGAAGACTATTCCATAAGTTTGGGGCTTTGTAAGAAAAGGCTCTGCTCCCTGCTGTAGTTTTAATAATACATGGTACTGACAGGCAGCCTGCATTCATTGATCGAAGTAGGCATGGTAAGACACTAGCAGTTCATTCACATACTGCGGCGCGAGACCATTTAGTGCTTTATATGTCAAAAGTAGTATCTTAAAATCGATGCTGCAGGGAGCCAATGCAGTGTAGATAAGATAGGGGTGATGTGCTCGTATCTTCTGGTTTTAGTGAGGACTCTCGCTGCTGCATTCTGTACTAACTGAAGCTTGTTTATATACCTAGTTGAACAACCAGACAGTAAGGCGTTACAATAGTCCAACCTACTGTAGAGGTGAAAAAAGCATGAACTAGTTTTCCTGCATCATTTAGTGACAATATGTTTCTTAACTTGGCAATATTTCTAAGGTGAAAGAAAGCTATCCTGGTAATATTATTCACATGTGCTTCAAATGAAAGGCTGGAATATATGATCACATCAAGGTCTTTTACTGTTGCACTTGATGGAATAGAAAGACCATCTAAAGTTACAGTGTGATCAGAAAGCTTACTTCTAGCTACTTGTAGTCCTATGACTAGAACTTATCAGTCTTATCAGGATTAAGCAGAAGAAAATTAATTAACATCCAATCTCTTATGTCCTGCACACATTGCTCAATTTTAGCAAACTGGGTTTTCTCATCTGGTTTTGCTGAGACGTGTAATTGTGTGTCATCAGCATAACAATGAAAAYTAATACCATGTTTACGAATTATGTTGCCCAGAGGAAGCATGTAAAGGGAAAAAAGCAGTGGGCCTAAAACTGAACCCTGTGGAACACCAAACTCCACTTGAGAACATGAGAAGTGGTCACCATCTAAATCTACAAACTGATATAAGTCAAATAGGAACTGAGCCACAAGAGGGCAGTTCCCTTAATTCCTGCTACATTTTCTAATCTGTGAAGGAGAATACTATGATGTGTCTACTACTATGGGGTCAAAAGCTGCACTGAGGTCCAGTAACACAAGTATAGTGACGCAAACCTGATCAGAGGCCAATAGGAGGTCATTTACTACTTTAACAAGTGCTGTCTCTGTGCTGTGATGAGGCCTAAATCCTGACTGATACAGTTCATTTACAGTATGCTATTTCTGTGTAGATGTGAACATAGCTGCTGTGATACTACCTTTTCCAGAATCTTGGAGATAAAGGGAAGGTTTGATATCGGCCTGTAATTAGAATGCTGACAAGGGTCAAGGTCAGGTTTCTTGATTAGCGGTTTAATAACTGCTAATTTAAAGGATTTGGGAACATACCCACTGCTGAGTGAACAGTTAATTACTTTCAACAGGGGTTCTGTTATTGCTGGTACTATCTGTTTGAGAAAATGTGTCAGTATAGGATGTAATATACAGGTTGACGATTTTGAAGAAGAGATGAGTGAAATTAGTTCCCTCGCTTCAAGGGGAGTAAAGTATCCTAAGTTCTGATGTGATGTGGTTAGTTCATCTGTATTACTTAAATTGTCTGGTTTCAAAGCCTGATTTTTTTGCCTAATATTTATGATTTTGTTATTGAAAAAGTTAACTACTGCATGATGTTGTTGTGGAGATTTCTGCAGTGGTCTTGTTTTTAGTTAATTTAGCTACGGTATTAAATAAAAATCTCTGGTTGTTTTTTTATTTTCTATAAGAGTGGAAAAATACGTTGATCTAGCATCACTGAGAGCTTTTTTATAGTTCAGGATGCTCTCCTTCCAATCTATTTGAAATACTAACAATTTAGTTTGGCGCCACGCTTTAATCGAGACAAGATAGTGATCTGAGATAACTTCAGACTGTGGAATTGTGGTTATATTTCCTATACTTAATCCGAAGGATAATATTAAATCCAAACTGTGACCTGCTTTATGTGTGGGTCCTATTACACACTGACTTACTCCTACTGAGTAAATAAAGTTGTTTAATGCTGTTCTCAGAGGGTCTTCTGGATTCTCAAAATGAATATTAAAGTCTCCAGCAATTAACGCTTTGTCTATAGAAACAACAAGGTTTGAGAGGAAATCTGCAAATTCACAGAGAAACTCAGTGTACGGCCCTGGGGGTCTGTAAATGATGATTAGCGGGATCGACTGAGCTGACTTTATGTTACTATAGAAAGCTTCAAATGCATTAAATTTAAATCTGTGTTTTTGTACGATAGACAGATTATCGTTATAAATAACTGCGACGCCTCCTCCTCTACCAGTTAGCAGAGGCTGCTGTATGTAGCTGTATCCAGGAGGACTAGCTTCTTTTAAAGCTACATACTATTAACAATAACTGCTTTAGATGCGAGAGATCTAATATTTAACAGTCCTAGCTTCAGATCAGAGGTGCCGGCTGCGCATTCAGTGTGATCGGAGTTTGTGGTATCTATGTTAATTAAATTACTCAAACAGACTTTTTGAGTCTTTCTAAATTTATTTTTAGGTTTAGCTCGGGGAACAGACACAGTCTTAATATGATGAAGCCTGAGTGATGACTCTATGCAGCTAGCAGACGGTTGGTTTAACCTGTCTGTTTGCTCCCTGGCCTGGGCTCTCGATTGTCACCGATTAACTAGACCTCTTCTGAGACTATGTGCTATACTAGAAGAAATGAGAGCAGCACCTTCCCGAGTGGGATGGACACCGTCCTGCCCTAAGGCCAGCTTTGCCCTCAAAGGTTTTCCAGTTGTCTATGAAGCCCATGTTGTTTTCAGAGCACCACCTGGACATCCAGCGGTTCAGCGACCATAACCTGCTGTAAGCTATGTCGCCACGTCTCATTGGGATGGGACCAGAGCAAAGTACTTCATCGGACAATGCCTTAAACATCTCAGTAAAGTGGTGGCTCAGAGGGCTAAGGCACTGACTTACTGATCGGACGATTGAGCAAGGCCCTTAACCCTAACTGCTCCAGGGGCGCTGTACCATGGCTGACCCTGCGCTCTGACCCCAGTTACGCTGGGATATGCGAAGAAGGAATTTCACTGTCCTGTAATGTATAGGTGACAAAAATAAAGGCTTTACTTTACCCTTGCTAACCTCTGACTGACAAAGGCTGACAAAGACATTTCTTCTAGTGGAGCCTTCGTGGCGGATTTTGGAGTTCTGGCACAAAGTTTTGTGAAGCTGTAGAGAGCAGACGAGAAGTTTGCTTGCCAGTCAGACGCAGGGCGAGAGTCGACGGTGGACGAGCGACAAGAGAGTTTGCTTCGGACGTGAAGATGATGTTCAGTCGTTAGACGACATAGGAAGACACCTGGTAGATGTTGGAAGACCTCTGGAAGATGTTGGAGGACGCCTGGAAGATGTTGGAAGACGTAACTATGTGCTCGGACCTTGGCGTTGTCGGTCCATCCGACGGGTGATTGATCCAATCAGATGTGGTTGCTGGATTAGCCCCGCCTCACGCGTTTC
>QMIH01000148.1:746064-763564 GCA_003987875.1 Clarias batrachus | reverse complement strand
TCAATTAATTAATATTTTTACTGCTGAGATTGAGAAATAACCTATATCCTATGCTGCCTCATTAGTCATGACAGCAATAAGCATTTCTTTTTGAATTTCTCATACCCCACCCTCAAAACACACACACTTGTTCAACTTCTTTAATTTATGTAACAAATTAAAAGCAAAACTTAGCCCTGTTAATTGCATTTTTATCACTCTCTTTTCCTCGGTCTTACCCTAAAAATATCTGCCATCTACGCATGATTGGCTATTAAAAAATGTACAACAAAATAGTGTGAATGGCTGAGTGAAAGACCCCAGAACACAGTATCCCTGAGCAGTCAGACAGAAAAGTGGGATTACACTCATTCATTCTGGCCAAGGAGAAAAGGATAGTACTTATTTGTTTTTCACTGGTATGAGGTGCTCAGAGTTATAATGAAAGCATAAGAGGAGATGACTACAGTGGATCAAGGGCTTGCATCTTTTATCCTGCTGTTATGAAGAACACTACATCATCATGAGTGCATGCATGCATGTGTTTGCTATCTTGCTTTAAACTTTTTTTTTTGTCAAGCTTTGTGTACACTTAACATGTAACGCTATCAAAGTTTGAAATAGAAATATTTAAATTTCTACATAGGCACCGGTGACGTCAACCAGTTTTCTCAAATGGAAGAAATGGAATGTACAGTCTTGTGAAGGAAATAGTTTGGGCTATGGTTGAGAACCTCCTTAATCCATGCCCCCAAGTTCTCCAGTGTGTGAGGCTTTGTCCTGTACATCTCCTCCTTTCCTTAGCCCCACAGGGGAAAAAATCACATCGAGTGAGATCCTCCTGATGTGTACTCTCTCGAAGACTTACCTCACGTCATGTTCTGAGATGATGAAAGAATTTCTTGTTCTGCCACTCTCATGCTAACAATTTTGTTGCAGCCTCAAAGTGAAGACAAAAAGCTTGTTCACTAGAGTTACATCTGCATCTATCATTCTTGAGGGTAGTGTTTTGTAATGATAAATATTTTAAGTTCTTAGGCCCATAGAGCCACTATTTTGGAACTGTGATTAATTCCTTTACAATTATACACATACTCATGGATTATCTCCATTCTCAACCATGCACCCAGTCATTCTCGAAGCCTTCTGTCTTCCGCCTTTTATGCTCTGGAGCAGGAAAGACTTCACTTACTGTGTCCAGTACGTGCTTTTCAGATTTACGTCCACCGCATTAGCCAGTGGCAGCTGACTAAGTCAGAGCAGCTTTTTAGGGCCGCAACTGGGGGACGGCCACCACTAGACAGACGCTGTCACATTGGGTGAGAGATGCTATTGCCCTAGCCTATGAGGCGTGTGGTCACATTCGCCTCTGGGAATCAGGGCTCATTTGACCAGGGAGATTACCTCATCAATTGCTCTGGCAAGAGGTGTCCCCTTGCAGCAGGTGTGTGATGTGGCAGGCTTGTCCTCTCTGCACACGTTTGTTAGATTTTATAGTCTGGATGTGAATGTGCTAGTGGATGTGCTCAACGAGATGCTGCACTTCAATGCCGCACTGCTGGCGTGCATGGATGTCCTTTCAGACAAAATTGACCTGAGGATGTTTCCGGTTCACTCTTATTTATAACCTGCAGGTGCACCTTATCGGATGACGTCACCTGACCGAGGTTATAAGCCAAAAAAATTGGCGTATTTGATACACACAGGCTTCACAACCGGTGAACAAAGAGATGTTCCCATAGCGTTTTCACGCAGCATCTCGTTCCCCCTTTATCAGGGAACAGGGTTACAGCAAAGTAACCCAAGACAGTTTTCTTACATTTTTCTTATATTCTATATTTTGTCCTATCTTCTATAGATTTATTTTTCTTGTTTTCTTTTTATTCATATTTTTTTCCTATTAATAATTTTTTTATTTTTAAGATCTCAAAATTTGAATTTGAATTTTCAATTTGATCTTATTTTTGATTGTGTTACAGCTAGCATCCCTACATCATACATTCCTGTAATAGTATAATACTGTATAGCTTAATATTGAACCTCAGATATGTCATAAATCATTTGATGTATATACACTATGAGACAATACAATATATTTTTTTTCCTTATTTCGTAGGAAGCCAGTTAATAGGAATCACCCTCAGTGTAGATTTAACATAATAATTGTTTCAGAACTAATGGGAAAAGTCTTTTTGTATTCGAAACTTAGCTATATTAGAAGCAAGTAAGCTTTGTTCACAGCTGTTCATCCTAGGTTTGCATATGTTTGTACTTACCTGCATGGTTTTATCTGTAACCTTTCATCTAACACTATCTGTGTTGTACATACAGTAATGAACAGAGAAAAAAAATGAATTAAATAAAATCACAGTTACCTTCGTGCATGGCCTGGTACATGTCAGGCTAATATACGTTTTTCCAGAACTACAAAATATACAAACTCGGCATATGAACACCCCAGCTGGAAATTTTTTTTAATTCCAAACTTAAATTTTGGGTGGATTTTTCTTCATCATCCGAAACAGTTTCTGCATACATGCGCTCAAGCAGGGTGAATATACTTCGGTTTTCATGTACTTCTAGTAACTAATCAAAACGTGTTTGTTTCACTGGAATGCCAAGCAAAGTTCCACTTTGTTCAAGATTTACTGAAAACATAGCACCATGAATGCACCAAGAATATTTGTAACGTTTATATTAAGTCATTAACAGAGCTTATACAGTACAAACACAGAACTTTTATTTTGTCTGCTAGTGTTAACATGAAAGACACACAAACAACACTCAATATATCCAACCCAAATGTGTATTATACAAAACAGACACTGCAGTACACGAAATATGACTATTTACAACTATATACAGAAATTTTGGTAGACTTATAGTCCCAAGTTCTGTATACTGTGTGAGTGTGTGAATATGGGGTTGCGGAAGTATAGTATCGGCCTCACCGGCTTTATGAGTCAATCCAATTTCAATATTTCCGCAAAAAGACGTATGGATTCAGTGTCTTATGCACTGTCAGATAAAATTTGTGTAGTTTTATAAGGAAATTTGTGGTTTTTTTTTTTTTTTTTTTACTACCCATGGCTGATCTGAGGACCTTGGCTGATGCTTTTATAATATGCTGCTTTCTTTTCTGGCATACAGTACAAATATTTTTCTGTAACTTTTAATTTCAACTGTTTTAGGTTGCATCCATTGAAATTCTCTTTCTTGACTCAGACAGTAGCACTAAAATATGAATTAGATGGCCATTTTGAAAAACAAATAATTAAAAGCTGCCAACTGCCTCGCATGCCTGTTTGGTTCAGGAAACATTATTGGCAAAAGAGGAGAAATGAGAAAAAGAGTGAAACTTGCATTTTCACAAACATTATTGAAAAGAATCGCTACCTGCACCCATCTGGCCAGTGTTGTGCTTTCCCTGTAACAGACGGAACCAAGGTCAAATGTGAAATGAAAAGAAGGTATTATTGCATGTAACAAAGACCAAATAAGAAAAGCAAAGTGTTTCCATTTCCATTTTAAAAGGTGAAACGGGTACTAGGAAAATTCTGCAGAAGTAAGGTACTGTATATGAGTGATATAAAAAAAAGACACAAAAACAGCCTGCCTATTATGTTGCTTATACGTAATGTACATTTAATAACTTTTTAAATAAATTTTCTAGCCTTGAAAGAATGCACTGTGATCAGGTTCATGCTCTGGAGCAAAGCAATGGTTTCAGATGCGTCTGGGAGATTGGCGCAAGTCCACAGGGCGTACCTCAGTGAAGGTAGAGCTTTTTGCCTTGTGGTGAGCCGAGCAGATGAGCGAAGCAGTTGAGGCAAGCACCACAGAGCAGAAGGTGCATGGCAGGCAGAGGTGGCAGGGCAGACATGAGAGTATGTGGCAGACAGCTTCCTTCTAGTTGTAGGTGAGTCAGAGTTTGCTGAGTCTATAAGCACAGGGAACCCATATAAACTTAAGTTCAGGAAGGATCTATTCACTTATACAGGGTTTTTCTGTCTTTTTATAGGCCGCCAGTGAGAACGGTGAGTTGAGATTGCGCACCAGCCCAGGTACCCAACATCAGTCCTGCCCCTTTTCCACAAACATCTGTTAAAATGCCACCCATTATTATTATCTATTGCCCGCTTAATGGCATGGACTTTCCTCACTATTGTCACAATTTTTTTCAGTGGGTAAAACTTTTCTAATCATATTCCATACAGGATGAGGTGATCAAAGTTGGGGTTCCAGGTGACGTGGGGATTGGTGAGGTGGGCCTTCAATTGTTTAAATGTCTCATATTGTTTGCATGTCTAGCACACCTTCTGCAGAAGACCTTTTTTCAGGAAATCTGAAAGGAGTGTTGCCATAGAGGAAAAACCAAAGGCAAAACAGTAATGATACTTTGCAAGACCCAAAAGGGCACATACCTGTTTCTTAGTTGTCAGCTGCGGGACCACGTCCAATCCAGTACCTGAGGTACTGTGCCTTGGTCAGCCCCAAGTGACATTTTTTGGTGGTCAAAATTAGCCTGCCTAGCCAACTCTCTGACCATTTGTTTCAGGTGGTGCTACCAGCTATTTGAATGGATGACGGCAAATTGTATTTCTCACATAAACAGCCATACACAGTATAATATGCAGTGAAATGTTTAGACGGCTGCCAGTGACCAACATTTTTTTAAAGAATGAAGAAAAAAAAAGAGATAATTTTGCAAATATAGAAAAATTTAGCTGTGACATTTACAATATGTAAGAGTAATAAGATAGAATTGAAATAGAAGTGTATCAGATGTTAAGTGTATATATAGCTCTTACATGATAAGTTACAACTGAGTGCAGTCCAATCACAAACAGACCAATTTGCAAAGCAAAACGTGTAGACCATGGGACAAATGTGCAATGTGTAATGTAATGAGTTATGTTCAGTAGGAGCCTTTTCAAACAACCGAGTGCTCCCTGGCAGGATGCTTTCCAATCTGTGATGGGTTCACAGACCATGATCGCCTGCGATGATGCAGTGAATGAAGCCCCAAATGTATTTTTATGTAGAAGTTAATAATGCTGCACCAGACTGTTTTACATAAATAAATAAGTATGGGCTATAGTAATTTCATGCTTATGAGAGGTCATGAGTATTTTTTCTTTAACATAGTATGTTAAAATGTATAGGAACGTATATAAACACTATGTAAATTCACACCTGTGGACAAAGAGAAGCACATTCACATTGTCTTGTAAATATTGAATTATTTATGTACATTGGTGGGGGTGAAAAGAAGATTTCAGTCAATGAAACTCACAGCTCCCCATCTGGCAAAATGGTTAATGCATCTGTATTGAAAGCTGATAATCCCTGGTTTGTGTATTGAGAATGGCAGTTAATTTTTATTTATATATTGCCCTTATGTCATGTAGTTCACTGCATGTAACAAAAACTGGTCAATTATATTATATTACATTATATACACACGTGGACAAAATTGTTGGTACACTTCGGTCAATGAAAGAAAAACTCACAGTGGTCACAGAAATAACTTTAATCTGACAAAGTAATAATAAACAGGAATTCTATGAATGTTAACGAATGAAAGTCAGACATTGCTTTTCAACCATGCTTCAACCTAATTATTAAAAAAAAAAAATTCATGGAACAGGCCTGGACAAAAATGATGGTACCCCTAACTTAATAGTTTGTTGCACAACCTTTTGAGGCAATCACTGCAATCAAACGATTCCTGTAACTGTCAATGAGACTTCTGCACCTCTCTGCAGGTATTTTGGCCTCCTCACTCCTCATGAGCAAGCTGCTCCAGTTGTTTCCGGTTTGAAGGGTGCCTTTTCCAGACAGCATGTTTCAGCTCCTTCCAAAGATGCTCAATAGGATTGAGGTCAGGGCTCATAGAAGGCCACTTTAGAATAGTCCAATGTTTTCCTCTTAGCCATTCTTGGGTGTTTTTAGCTGTGTGTTTTGGGTCATTGTTCTGTTGCAAGACCCATGACCTGCGACTGAGACCCAGCTTTCTGACACCGGCCAGCACATTTCTCTCTAGAATCCCTTGACAGTCTTGAGATTTCATTGTACCCTGCACAGATTCAAGACACCCTGTGCCAGATGCAGCAAAGCAGCCCCAGAACATAACAGAGCCTCCTCCATGTTTCACAGTAGGGACAGTGTTCTTTTCTTGATCTGCTTCATTTTTCCRTCTGTGAACATAGAGCTGATGTGCCTTGGCAAAAAGTTCCATTTTTGTCTCATCTGTCCATAGGACATTCTCCCAGAAGCTTTGTGGCTTGTCAACATGTAGTTTGGCATATTCCAGTCTGGCTTTATTATGATTTGTTTTCAACAATGGTGTCCTCCTTGGTCGTCTCCCATGTAGTCCACTTTGGCTCAAACAACGACGGATGGTGCGATCTGACACTGATGTTCCTTGAGCATGAAGTTGACCTTGGATCTCTTTAGAAGTCTTTCTGGGCTCTTTTGTTACCATTGGGATTATCCATCTCTTTGATTTGTCATGAATTTTCCTCCTGCGTCCACGTCCAGGGAGGTTGGCTACAGTCCCATGGATCTTAAATTTCTGAATAATATGTACAACTGTAGTCACAGGAACATCTAGGTGCTTGGAAATGGTCTTATAGCCTTTACCTTTAACATGCTTGTCTATAATTTTCTTTCGAATCTCCTGAGACAACTCTTTCCTTCGCTTCCTCTGGTCTATGTTGAGTGTGGTACATACCATGTCACCAAACAACACAGTGACTACCTGGAGCCCTATATATAGGCCCACTGACTGATTACAAGATTGTAGACACCCGTGATGCTAATTAGTGGACACACCTTGAATTAACGTATCCCTTTGGTCACATTATTTTCAGTATTTTCTGGGGGTACCATCATTTTTGTCCATGTTCCCTGTTCCATGAGTTCATTTTTTTTTCAATTCTGTTGAAGCATGGTTGAAAAAGCAATGTCTGAGTTTCATCTTTTGTCAGATTAAAGTTATTTCTGTGACCATTATGAGTTTCTTTCATTGACCAAAGGGTACCAACACACACACACACACACACACACACATCCAGGGAAAGAAAAATAATTCTGTATCACTTTTAAAGTAGTATATCACTGCTTACTTTTTGTATACAGACATTGACTAGGTATCATAAAATAGTTTGTCTTCCTCTTTTACTTAGTTTTCTGTTTCATCTCTCCTGGGTTATTCAGAGGAATTAGAAGACAATTAGAGAAATGTGAATTAAATATGTATGAATCAAAATGATCAGTGTCCCTGATGAACAAGCCATTGGTGATGGGGGGAGGAAAAAGTCTCTGAGATTCATCAGTAAAGGCCATAAAGCCCCGAATGTCACTTCTAAGCTAAAACATGTTTAGACCAGAGAATTTCCTAACTTTGCAGATACAAAATGTGTCTTTTCTCAAATATGAAGTTTATACAGATTGAGACAGATTGAGTTAGGAACCTAAAGCACAAACACACACACAAACACACACCACAAAGCAAAACAGAGACGTGCATTTACACCTCTGACGTTATTTCGTCTTGTAAATGTTGTTGTATTCTTCACATTTGTTGGGGAGTTACACACTCGCACGCGCACACACACAAACCATTTTAATCTCTGGACTCCATAATGTACTAAGAATGATAATGAAAAACAATGGGGGCACAGTGGAACATTTTCCATTCCCCACCAGCGCACATACTCTACATTTGTACAGTACTGTACACTGTAGCTATGTTTGTTAGGGCACTTGTTAATACACAGTACTGTAATGCATGGAACACTTACTTCCTGGTTTGTTTTATTTTAAATATTACTTATCAACTACACACTGTTTAGCAAAATAAACAATGTCTATGGCAATAATAGAGAGAAGCCTCTTCAGATCCTTCGGCATTCATTTTATCATTGCGTAAATTATTAATATATTGATGTATTCAAATTAAGGACAAAAATAGACGCTTGTGTTTAGAACTGCTTCTGACCAGCTGTGTTCATAAGTTTAATCAACTATTTACAAGACAATGGTGAAGGTTCCACATGTGTGTTTGTGGATGGAGAGGTTTGTCTGTGTGCGCTCCTGCATTTGCCAGTTGGCTTTAACACAAACACATTTGCGCGCCCGCATGTCGAATGAACCCCCCAAAAAACACAGAGCATTTTTCACTGAGGTTTCTCGCCTTCCACGCCTCCTAAGTTTGTCTTTACTTGTTTGATGGAGTTCTTAAAACCCAAAGCATTTATACTGAAAAAAAAAAAATATATATGGGTCAAGTAAGTACAAAATAGCATAGATATACAGTGATACCCCTTGATAAATAGCATATTTTGGTGATTTTTTTAATTGAAAAGATGTTAACACAGATCCCCTTGAAAATGGAAAAAAATGCACAATATTCTCAGCAAACATTAATACATAGTTACTTCTTATGCCATAAATTGGACAAAAATAAAAACATAAGAAACATGTTCAGAAAATAGACCTGACCAAACATCACCCCTAAAGCTGTTGCTTTCAATCACCCAGGCCCTCAAGTACTACAGCACCCTCAACACCTTGTTCATGCTCCTTCAGTAGCTCCAAAAGGCCAGCCGTCACCTATCTGACCCAATCCTCCACAGCAGAGCTTTGGTTAAAGAGAACAGGAGAATTTAGTAAAGACAAAGATAAATAAACTTTATATATTTGTGTTAAAAATAAAAGATATTAATGAGCCTATGCACCACCAGAATGTGTAAAATACAGTTTTTGGAATTCTGGGAATGTAAATAAACTGCTTGTGCTAATGTTAACCCTTAAACTGTCGAGACAATGCTCAACGCATTCTCCACCATTTATGTAGGGTTTCAGCTCTGGCTCAGAGGTGAATCGAATCTTTAAGGATTCGAGTTAATTTTGTTAAACTTAATTAAAATTTATAGCGTACACTTTATCAACTACCCGACCAGCGTTTAGTATGATTTAGTGTAACTTACCAATTCTGTTTATCCCACGGCTGACGACAATAATACAAAATCGGGTATTTACTAATTTATGAGCAAGGTAATGTAAGATCTGGGCAAATGTTTAAACATTAAAATACATGACCAAGACAACAATTCTTTATAAAGAAACAAGAATTTATTGAACTAATCTACAATACATGAAACTATGCTACTTAAACACACACATGCACATACACACACACACGCAAACACACAGTTCAGAAGGTGAAAGTTAATGGAGTTCTTCTAGTAATGTTTACTAGACCTGAGAAAGTCACAAGAGCAGAGCCTTGGGTTCAATCTTACAGTTCAGTTATGAATCGAGCATCAGTTGTCAGCAGGTTGGTTTACTTGTGTTACATTTCGTTCTCATCCGGTGGTTCGCCTCCAGTGAAGGAAATCACAGCATTGCTGATTGGTTGGTGCACTGGGTTGAGGTGACGTCTTTCAGGAAAGCCCTCAGCAGTGTGTTGGTTGCCTGGTAACCGATGGCGACGCTCTAAGACTTCTTCTGCAGGCCTCTTCATTACACGAAGTTTCTTTGCGTGTCCTCGATCGCTGGATGGTGCAGATCAGAAGTCAAAGTTCAGGCATTGGTTGAGAGCGAAGCAAGAGAAGCATCCGCTTGCTTCCTTCAGATGGCATGATGTTCAAAAACGTGCGGAGGCTGCTTAGACCATAGGTTTTTAATCTTTTGTTACTAAAATGAAGAAGATGGCACCATGAAATTAAACAGTGTTTAAATGTGTTGTGGGACAGAGGGGTTCCGACTCTTAATATCCTATTATTTGTCCTTTTCCTCTGTTGATCTTCCTCACTTCTATAGTGCACCGTGTGCTTCGTGGTATCAGATCAGCAGATTGTTCAGCTCTTTTCGGCATTGCTCACTGTTCCTGCTGCACCAGGATGTATACTCCGAAGTACTCAAGGGTACTTCTAGTTTTTATGTGGAGTTTCTGATTATCTTTGGATGTTTTCATCTGCGTAAAGCATGCCTGGGAACACATGAATCGTTTTCGGGACCACCATAAATATTAATTATAGTTTTTATATATTAAATAAAATATATACGTGTGTGCCTGTGTGTGCCTAAATAAATGTTTCGGGTAGCATTATCAGACAGAACACACAGGATGCAGAGGTCAGCATCTCAACAACAGTTCTTTTAATGAACACTTTAAGCAAGCAAGAAGTGTGCAGTTCTCAGATTAAATTAAAGGACAGGCTAGAGAGCCATCTCTCATGAATGTTGCAGTTCTGTGGGTCGCAGCACAGCAAACACGGTGTCATCTCTCTCCCGCTCTCCTTTTCCCTCCCTCTATCTCTCTGGTTGGAGATCTCGTCGCATGGATGCCCCGTGTGGTTTGCCCGGGATGCGTGTGGTGGCTGGAGATGGTTTCCATGAAGACTGTCATGTCCTCGACTGATGCAGACAGCTGTTCTATGGGGACCTGTGACTTTAGTCATTCGATAGCTCAGGACTGGAATTTCCTACAGTCTACCTGAGCCTCCAGGAACAAACTGGACTCCATTTAATTTAAACACATCTCCTGTTATACTGAAGTTCCAGTCTTACACAGTATTATGCTGATCAATCCCTGCTATCCGTTATCACTCAGATGAGGATGGGTTCCCTGTTGAGTCTGGTTCCTCTCAAGGTTTCTTCCTATTACTGTACCATCTCAGGGAGTGTTTCCTTGCCACCGTCGCCCTCGGCTTGCTCTTATAATTTTGATTCATACACATTCACATTTTATACAAACTTACTTCTTTTGATTGTGTAAAGCTGCTTTGCAACAATGTCAAAAAAATTTTAATTGAATAGAATTGAATTGAATCAGAGGCACACAGGTGTATTACTCTAGACATCTGATGACTAATGCATCAAGTCAAGTCAAGTCAATTTTATTTATATAGCGCTTTTAACAATTGACATTGTCGCAAAGCAGCTTTACACAATAAAAAGAAGTAAGTTTATACTTATAAATAGCAGGGATTAATCAGCATAATAATGTGTACTGGAAGTTCAGTGTAACAGGATCATCAGTCATTTTCATCAGTCTGCAGAAGAAAATTAAAGTGAATGCAACAATGGGCCCCAATCAAATCCAGTCTTTTTACTCGACCAGAGCTGGTGCCCTTCTTTTTGGTGAGGTCAGTGAGCTGCTGACATCCAATACATTAAGCACAAAGCTCCGATTAACCGGTCAGCCCCACAAATGTCCTCACCTCCTTTTAGGTCTCCAAAAAGCTACAAATGCTGTTTGTCTGATCAATTGGGGGACCATGACCCAGACCTGACCATGACCCAATGGGAAGCCAAGATACTGTACATCCACACATCCAAATGCAGTAACAGTGTTAAGTATTAAGTGTTTCAAATTGGCGTTTTTCATTGGATATTACAGTAAAAAGCATCTTCCAATATCCCTTAGTTAAATCCAATGTTGAATAAAAGTGAGCTGCACCTAATTGATTGAGCTGTTCAGCAATGGGATATAAATCAAATTTAGACACTTTGCTGACTTTTCTCTACCAGCCTGTCAGACTTAAGTATGAAGGCCCCCAGGCTTCGTACCTCGTGAGGAGAGTAGAGTTGAGGTGCACATTTCATTCTGCAATGAGTTGGGCAGCTGTGGTTTAATGTTTTTTGCATACAGTCCCGGTTAGCACCCGGACATCCCTTTTATACAGACTTCCTCTTGCGTCCACTCTTGGCTCTTGATACATCACAAAGACTTGCTGTCTTGGTCACAAATGCATCAGCGAGACATGCACCAACAGTTTGTCCTCTATTGAACTCTGATATGTCACCCATACTGTTGTGTGCATTGCAATATTTTAAGTAAAACTGTGCTATTACTCTCCTAATTAAACCTTCACACTCTGCTCTTACTGGTGATGAAGATTGGCCATCAGGCTGGTCAAATTTAGCCATGAAATCTCCAACACTAAATTGGCCAGTCTTTTAGTTTCATTGTCCAACCCCCGTATATCTCCTCATATATTCCTGGTCATAGGTCATATGCCAATGCTGATCCTGGAAATCCCTGGCCTTCTTGACATTCCAGCAAACCTGCCCAAGCATTACCTTGGCCCTGTTGGGCATGGACCACTCTGTCTATGGTGGTTGAGTGGGGTTAGGACGAGCAGTTCACAGGGTGAAATCAACAATGATGAAGTGGAGACAAACTAAAGGGGAGGGGGAAGCCCGTCCATCTCTTGCACAGCCAGGGTGTAAAAAGGGAAGGAATCAAAGGGAGATAAGCAAGACAGGGAGGGAAGAGAAACATAAATAAGGAGAGAAGAAGAAGATGGGGTGCTTAATGTACCACTGAATGCAATGCTCTTTTGCCAACAACAATATATGCCCTCAATCAATGATGCCAGACTATGGCACTGGACCCACTGTGCTATTTCTGGTGGCTCATAACTAACTTTTTCAGGACCACCAGCTCGACATCACTAAATCTGATCATTGCAGATTTGGGGGAGGTCCTAGTACTGGATAAAAGTAAAAAATATTGATTAATGGAAGGTATTTTTCCAATGTCTGTGCTGTTTTTAGATATAGGGTTATTGTTCATAATTGATGATAATGTAAGTTATTATTTTGTGGGCAACGTATCAGCTGGAATGACAATGAAAAAGTAACCTGCAGGTATGATTCAAATGCTGATTTTTTTCTTTCTTTCTTTTTTATATTATGCTGAGGTTTTGGTCATTAATAGATGATCAGGGAGAAGTATTATTCAGTGAGATATAATAAGCTAAGTAAGATAAGAACATAGTTATTGGTTTCATTGTCCTTAGAGTTGTTTTCACAAAGGATGTGCTAGACATGGAAGGGTTTTCACATCTAGGAGTTGCTAGAGCTAACATTATGCCTTTTATTTATAATTATAATTTTGCAAGATTGTTTATTAGCAAGCAGAATGCCTTAAACAGTGTTGGTGTTAATTTGTTGTTCTGAACAAAAACACTGTAAGCAAAGATTTCATTAAAACTGGCGAGGAAGGAAAAGGCAAATCAAAGCATTGTTGCTTTGTTCTGAACACAAGTTCAGATGATGAAATATTGACAAGTTTGACAGCAGAAGCCTTGTTAAGCTACTTGCTTTAGCTAATAAGGCAAACAGTGAACATGTGCTGTTACAATTGCAATATTGTATAGTAATGTTTATTTTAATGTATTTAGCAACCCCTAGTGGTTGTTCTAGTTATTTTTCTTTGTAGGGATGTCACAGGAAGTAGGCTTATACAGAGTAGATGACCGCATGGCAGCTTCTATTGCAATCTCCAGCTATCTGTAGACATCTTACCAGTACTGTGGCATCGTCCGTATGTATTGCATTTTTATTGGTTAATTGGTTTATATGTATGCATATGGAGCCTGAAAATTGGTTATTTATAATGTTTATAAGAATTTAATGTTAACTGTCATTAATCACATGGCGTAGTTGCATAGCTTAAAATCTAATCAGAATGTGCATTATTATTGATTGTTTTTATTTCAGTTTCACCCTTTCTAAAGCCAATATACCTGTGGAATAACATCTAATGTCTTCAGAGTCGTGGTTGAAGGAAGGATGTTTATCTGGCTGTCTTAGCGCACTATTTACAGTGTGAACAGGGGACAGTACAGAACATGTAATATTAATATAACTAGTTCTCTCATTTTCATAGATTCCATACTTCCCCTTAGCTATTCACTTTACCTTAAGAATTATTGAGTGCAAGACAGGTTTTTCCTTTTATTATCTCTCCATTATATTGGAGGTTTAATGATTATCTCTGTGATTTGCCAGCAGCTGGAAATCCTGATTGGGATAAAACTGACTATTTCATGAAAGTGATGCATCTGGTCCTTTTTCCTGGTTACTTGTAGCAGTGTGGATGGTAGAAGAACATTTTGTACAGAGAAAAAACTAATAAATAATAATGGAGCTGTGTCAACAAGCTGTTTTTATCAGAGAGCAGGAACTCCATGTTTGGAGGGCATTACAAAGAAAACACACCTTATGCATCTATCAGCTAATTGATAGAGATTTCCCAATGTGTTTGAGTGTGGTTATTAAATACTGCAGTAATATGAATCCTATATTTCAGAAAGCAATTATCATAAAAATACCAGTGTTAAAATATCCTGGTCACTAGGGTTTTTCCCCATTTTAGGTCTCTCTTTTTAAAAAGATTATGTAACAAATGTTTCAGATCAAGTTCAGCCTGATAACAAGCTGTTGTAATTTTTATATCAGTTTTTAACTATTGGTTTGTACACTGGTATATTCTAGCATTAAGGCCAAGCTCATATTTGTGGTATCAGTTTCTAACCCTGTTGTTGCATGAAGGCATTGCCACTAGATATAGATATAGGCAACAAATCAGAATTAGGCATCGAGACCTGCAGTGTAAATGGGGCTTAATTTCCATCCACTGCACTGATACATGCAGGTAAGTGGATTACCCCATGTTGTGAATGAGTGTGAAAACTTGTGTTGAGGGTGTACTGCATTGAACTGGCTTCCAGAATTAAGCTGTTGTTGAAGTTTAATTATGTTTCTTTTTATTTCATCCATACATTTATTTCAACTCCCTCTATTTCATGTTGTGTTTTGCATTCAGTTTGCTGCGTTCTGTTCTAGTCCAGTTTCTTACCTGTTCTCTGTTTAATTTTATTAATTTGTATGTGTGACTAACTTCCTATTTGAAGTAAAAAATAGTAAAAGAGTGAATTAAAAAAAGAGGAAAGTATAAAGAAGTATAAATAATAAATTATTTTGAAGAAAGGTAATATAAATATGAATTATATGTTTTAACTCCTTCTTTAAGTGTCAGAGGAATAGACATGAGACAAAGAATAGTGTGTATACATTTTAATATAGCAAATCCCAAATTATGGTCTTAACCTAACCACATAATATTAATTTGTTTATTTATTTATTATTCATCATGTTCTGCAAGCAGACTGCATATCTGATTTCTTTCTGTATATGAAAAACTTGTTAATAAAAATTAAAAGTCCTTTAAGACCCTAATAATCTGCCATTGAATTAAAAGTATTAAATAAACTACTACTCCCAACTATCATGGTTTCACTATTTTTATCAATTTTTAACTTGCACAGTGCAGAGGTCAGCAACTTTAAACACTAAAAGAGCCATTTGGGCCCATTTCCCCAAAACCCTTTTGACATATAAAATTAAGAGAACACTGCATACTGTATATTGATTTTTTCCCCTTTATGCTATGTATAAAAAAACTATAGTGTGTTGCATTTATAAAATCAACCAAAAATTAAATTTTATTTCTGCAAGCAACAAAAATATTTTGAACACAGAAAAATTTGGATTTGAGTATTTTCAAATAAATGATGCTGACAGCTGTTCTCTGAGAACTTGTAACTGCAGTCGCTCGATAGTTCAGGAATGGAATTTCCTACCTCAGCCTCCAACAAATTGGACTCCATTTAAGCTTAAAGACAGTATGACTACAGATCAATCTCTGCCATCCATTATCATCCAAATGAGGATGGGTTTCCTGTTGAGCCTCTCAAGGTTTCTTCCTATTGCCATCTTCAGGGAGTTTTTCCTTGTCACTGTTGCTGTCGCCTTCGGCTTGCTCATCAGGGTCAATCTTAATATTTTGATTCATACACATTCACATTTCATACAAACTTCTATAATTTGAGCAGGAAGCGCGGTACAACCAGAGACAGCACAGGCGGATAGCAGGTGGCTTTCTCCTAGGTGAATGGAACTCGGAAGCATCTTGAGTCTATGGAACTCAATATTACCAATGACCGTGATCCGCCGAAAAGGCAGTCTTGGCCTTGACCGTGGTGTTGCAGAGTTCACTGGCCCAACTCGTTCCATGACAGTGAAGGATACTTGCCTCCCAGGCAGGAACTTACAGGTAGGCATGCAGAGTTTCACTTACTGCAAACAGAACGTATGGCAGCATTTGGTCCCAGTTGTGGCTGGTTTCGTCCACCACTCTCTGGATCATGGTTGAAGCGTTTGATGACATACTGATGTGCGGATCTGCCTAATCTGCAACAGCCTGCACACATCACACATTAGTTTTGATATGAATGGCATACCTTAGCCAGTGAGCACTTCCTTGAGGAGGCCGACTCTGCTGAACAGCTGCACCAGCTGCACCAGTTGTCTCAGAATGTTCTTGGACGTGGCTTTCCTCAGCAGAACTGCCTCAGGGGAGCGTGTTGCATAGTCCACAGTCACAACAATGTACTCATGACCTTATGAAGATTTGGGCAGCGGCCCGAACACATCCATGCTATCCATAAATACCAGCTGTTCCCAACAGTGTTTAAGGCATGGGTCCTCATACTGCAGCCGTGCAAAATTGTCATCCTTTTTACCTGCTGAGACAGGGAAATAGAGTGATCAAAGGGATCACTAGCCTCACCTTCATTTTCTGCTTCACCGCCGTCTGTAGGCAGTTGCACCAACCATGCTAGTTGCATTCTAGCTGTTTTCCTCCAACTCGCACACCACGTCTTCTGTCTCTTCAGAGTGATGTCAGTTCGTTTGGGCTGTAGCCCAAGCCAATCATGACCTAGAAGTAAGAAGGACAAGTAAAGATAAAGAGATTTTATTGTCATTGTAGTGATACAACGAAATTTGTTTGGTAGCAGTAAGAAACGTAATAATAAACAAAATAATTAACAAAAAAAATAAACACAAGGTAATTGCACTAAAATATAATAAATATAACAATATATACAATGGAATGTATGTGAAGTGGGACTTGGATCTTGGTGCAAACATGATTGTCCAGATAAGAAAATATTGCACAAGTTATACTAACAACCAGATTTAAACAGTCCTGGTGTAAAGTGTTTGGTGCAGTAAAGTGTAGGGTTCTTTAGCAGCTACATGGGGAAGAGGGGCAAACAGCTTTGTTATAACCAACCTCAGTTCTCAGCAGCTACTGTATGTGAGTATGTGTCAGTGTGTACAGTCATGGCCAAATATTTTGAGAAATACATAACTATTGGAAATTGGAAAAGTTGCTGCTTAAGTTTTTATAATAGCAATTTGCATATACTCCAGAATGTTATGAAGAATTATCAGATGAATTGCATAGTCCTTCTTTTCCATGAAAATTAACTTAATCCTGAAAAAAAAAAAAAAAACTTTCTACTGCATTTCATTGCTGTCATTAAAGGACCTGCAGAAATCATTTCAGTAATCGTCTTGTTTACTCAGGTGAGAATGTTGACGAGCACAAGGCTGGAGATCATTATGTCAGGCTGATTGGGTTAGAATAGCAGACTTGACCTGTTAAAAGGAGGGTGATGCTTGAAATCATTGTTCTTTCATTGTTAACCATGGTGACCTGCAAAGAAACGCATGCAGCCATCATTGTGTTGCATAAAAATGGCTTCACAGGCAAGGATATTGTGGCTACTAAGATTGCACTTAAATCAACAATTTATAGGATCATCAAGAACTTCAAGGAAAGAGGTTCAATTCTTGTTAAGAAGCTTCA
>QMIH01000148.1:721601-735756 GCA_003987875.1 Clarias batrachus | reverse complement strand
CACTGTTCCGACTCATAGACTATCCTATATTTTTTAACTGCACCTATATATAATAAAATTGCAAACAGCATTATTATTATTATTATTATTATTATTATTATTATTATTATTATTATTATTCAAAATCCAGAAGATAGATTGAGCCAGAGTCACGAAGCCACCACCAGCTTTGATTTCTTTAAAGTACCAAAATCAGAAGATCTAGAAATATTTTTCAAGTTCAACAAAATACAAGTAAAGCATCGGTGCAAAAGGTTTTCTGCAGTAAAGATGGTACCAATAGAAGGGGGTTATTATACAGTATGTATGGCATTTGCAAAGCCCACAGACAACAGCCACTTTATATCTGAAACGGTAGCATGTTCATTAAAAAAATAGAAGAACATGAGAAAAGCAAAATGCAGAGATTATGCTGAGGCATACTTTCAAAGGGCATCCAAAAGTAACATTGAGAGTTTGAATGAGCATTGAATGAAGTCAAGCACTCAATAAGTCTTTGTCGAGAGGGGGAAGAGGTGCTCTCATCACATTGTTGTCCAAAACTACTGTCAATAACATCATTACCACACTAGACTTGAGCAGTTGCATCAGTAATTCTACTGATGGAGTCAGTAGAACTAGTATGCAGGGGAGGTATGAAGTCTTCAATGCATTGCTTTCTGCAAAATCTCCTAATCAGGTGCATGTATGATGTTATGCTCATGTGTTGAACTTGCTCTTGGCCTGACACTACAGAGATCGTGCTGGCAAGTGGATCATTTTTCCCTCTTGAATAACACTGCTGTTTTTCCTCGAGAATCATACTAGAGAATGAGCATCTGGGAGAATGAAAGCAAAGACCTGAAACACAAACGCCTTAGCCCCATTGGAGAAATGAGGTGGTGGTCATAAGACAACATGTTGAGGAAGGTATTTGGAGATTGTGGTAAGCCAGGCAATGCAATGTATGTTGCAAAAGTGTTCTCTTCACACTTTCAGCCACAAAAGATCAGACAAATTTCAACAAAATTGCATGGGTAAGAGCACAAGGATTCATTGAAGGTCTTCTAAAGAGAACGAAAACTATGCCTGGAGAGATGGCTCAACATGAACCTTTTTCTGATGCAGAGAGTGCATACAGAATTGAGGTCCATAATATGATTATGGATCCAGTAATTGAAAGCCTATGTCAATGGTTTCTGAGTAATAGCAATTTGTATGCCGACTTGGCCCTTCTGGACACTAAAAACTTTGACCATATTATGGGCAAAACCAGTGATCTTCTGCAGAATACACTTAAAAAAAACTTCAAGAAGTTCAACAGTACAGCTACAGTGACCAATTTAAAAAGTAAGCTCTCTAGTCTGGCTAAACTGTAGATTAAAAAGATCAACATTCGATAAATACACTATCAGGACAATAGAAGATGTGCCTGAAGAAGACGATAGGGTGGAGATTGTGAACAAGAGCTTCTCATCTTGCAAGTACTGTCTAGTGTGTTGTTAACATACAGTATTCTTTAATCAATACAACCTATTGACCTATTGACCAATGCATGCCCCATTTTGGGACTTTTTCTTACTTACACTCCCTATAGTCCTGATCTCGTTCCTTTAGACTGTCACAGTTTGGTGAAAGCACCCTACGAGGACGAAGGTTCACTTAAGATGAAGAAGTGAAGGAAGCTGTACATTCGTGGCTCTAAGCTGAGTATAAAACATTTTCTTGTTGACAGATGGACAAATTGTATTCAGAAGCAGCGAGATTATGTCAAAAAATTATGCATTTGTCTTTAGTAAAAGTTAATTAAATTCTACAGCCAGAGAGCGAATATTTTTGACTCACCTTTGCAATAAATTTATTTTTAAAAGACCATTTAAATTTACATTAAATTTAATATAAACACACCTTTCACAGTCAACCCTATAATAACCTTTTTGCCTTAGGTTTAAATGAAAAAAATGTATGCTGGCAATAAAAAGATGAATGTTGTGGGGGATGTTTACAATGTCCTTGGAAATTATTGACAAACTTCTACAATGATTCAGCCTCACTTGCTTGCTGACTCATACACTCAATCCAAATGGGATAAGTAAAACAATGTTTCCATGGCAACAAAATTGCTCTCTCCACTCACTCTCTCCATTCTTCCTAATATATGACATTATCACTGATAGGTTGAAAGGCCCAGAGTGTCCTTGTGAATAATAACACTTAAGTTTATTAGCTATCTGCTGAGGGTTGGCAGGTTGCTTTGTTTGTGCTCAGTGTGAAGGTTTTAGCTTTGGCTTGAAATCTTGTGTCAGATGTCTTTTGATTTTTACCATGATGGCCACTTTTGGTTCATTCATTTAATATGGAGCACAAATGAAAATGGGAAAAGAGAATGAAAGCACTCACACCTGTCATCCTCTACTCCTTTTTTTTTCACTTTAAAACTTATATATATATATATATAACCTATCTGTTTTAGCCAATAAAAATAAAACTCTGATACCTCTGATATATTTATATAAATTTTTATTAATTTTCTTTTGTTTTAAATGAAAGGTAATATATCTTTATTTTCATATTTAACATATTCATATTAGCCTACAGCCCAAATTATGAGTGAATTGCATTTTTACATGTTGTTATATTTGTTGTTGTCTAAACTCACTTCTATGTGCATGTGTTATTAAAATCAAAATTTGGTATTCATAATTCTTGATTCTCAGTCTTTTACATTTTATGTCCAGTAATAAAAAGACTCAAAATAATACAGTATACGTGCCCTGGCTGATTTATTTAAACCGGGGGATTCCGCAGATCTGTCAGAGTGCGCAGAGTGAAACAACCAGGTCCGAGAGACTCAGTAAGATTCATGACTGCAAGAATTTGGTGGATTCTAGAGATTTTATAAATGCCCTCTAGTTGAGGGATTATAGGAAAATGCACTCAGAATCCCTACTGACTCAAGTGACTCAAAGGACTCATGAGACATGGATCCATTTAGTGAGCGATTCAGAAAGAGTCAAATCCGTTAATGGAGCCGGGTTTCTTGTTTCTAGAACCATCACACTCTAAAAAATTTTAACTGTGGTTTATAATTCTTTTATTTAAAAAAAGTTATAAAAAGTTTTATAAAATGTACTTTTATACTTAAATATTAAGCAAATATAAAAGTTCCAAAATCAGATAAATGTACTTCATGAATTGAGTAAAAGTGAGTTAAAAACAATTGTCAACCTGAATAATTACATTTAGTACAATAATATATAAAACTGAGTAAATGTCATCAATTTACGCATCATTTACAATGCAATGGGCAATGGTAACCATGAGGGAAAATGAGTTGATATATAATTAAAATGCAAAGTAGAAGAAATTGAAAACTAGGCTATTATTTAACAAACAAATAAGTCAAACTCTCATATTCTAGATTAATTATATGTAACAAGACATATTACAAGCCTTGTTGGTTTTAATGTATATGATTACGGTTTACAAAAAATAAAAATATCTAAAAAAAAATTAGAACATTTAATTTCAAGTTTGAGTAAATATAAAAATACTGTAGAAATAGAAACAAAGAAATACTATGTAGCTCTTGGTCTAGTTCAGTATATGCATGGGGAAGACTGCTGACTTGACAGTTGTCCAGAAGATGAACATCAACACCCTCTACAAAGAGGGTAAAGCCACAGAAGGTCCTGTATGGAAGTATCGGTGCACAAGCAACAGGGATGACCACAGCCTACAGAAAATTGTCAAGCAAAACTGATTTAAGAACTTGGAAAAGTTTCACAAGGTGTGGAGTAAACCTGATATCAGTGCATCCAGAGCCACCACGCAAAGATGTCTTCAAGAAATAGTTTTATATTCCTGCCACTGTGGTGGTAGGTTGAGCAAAATCACTGGAGTCCTATTCTAATATTGTGGCACAACCAGGACTCCTATACCAAGTAACTTGGTGGAAAAGCTTGACATGTACACGCATACTGCAAGATGTTAAACACTATATTTTAAGTATTTGTATTATTTGTGCTTTAGCTGAGTCGTTTGGTGGTTAGAACAAACATAATCACAATGAACATCAAGAATTGTCTATTGCTAGGTACTGTAGCTATTGTGCATGTTAGCTATGGAACATGGCTGCAACAGTATTTAGAAAAGTAACTTACACCTTATAAGTTATAAGTTGTGTATGCCTTTAAACAGAGCAATTATTTCAGAATTTATAAAGAGTGTCCCAGATGCTTCTGGCCCGTTATCACATTAGTGTGTCCATGCTTGTTGCCATTTGCCATGAGCAACCCCCATTTGCGCGGGGCAATTTACTAAATTTTTTACATTTTTGTTGTAACATAAAATATATTGAGTTGGAATGAGTGATGATTGTAGTTCTATAAACTAATCAGTATAATTACTCAATTCTCCAATATTTTTGATTAAAATGTATCAAAAATATCAAGAGTACGTTAAAAATATGATCTGTTAGTCAAATACTAAATTGTCCAAAATTGTCTAAATTGTCCTCATAGAAACAAACAAACAAACAAACAAAAAAACAGTAGAACTTGCAGCTATGTTTAGTATTGGAAATAAGAGCATTTCCACATGCGCAATGTGAAGATAACTCAAGCAACTGGAACTAAACAGCTGTGTAGACTTAAAATAAATACTTATCAGTGTTGATAATCAGAAAAAAGGCTTCAGTTTGCTGGGGAGCATAAAGAATGGATTGGAAAAAGGTTATGTGATCCAATGAGAACCAGATTTACCCTGTTCCAGAGTGATGGGCACTAGTGATGGGAAGTTTGAATCATTTTAGTGACTCGGACTCTTTTTTTGAGTCATTTAGTTCATTTTGTTCTTTTGATGAAAAATAAAATAAAATGTTACTGTCACTGTACACCATGTCACACCCACACCTCAAGCCAAGTGATGATCACCTGTGACTCCGCTCCACACTCCAGTCYACTGCTTTCATTTTGCCGCCTCATTCACYGRCTCAGCACACCTGTTCTTCATTTCATTCATTRCTCTGCTCTATAAAACTCTTTCACAAACCACCACCTCTTGCCAGATTATTGTGTGCCCTCATGCCCAATTTTCCAGCGGTTTTCACTGCCTTGACTTTTGGATCTCGACCCACGCTCTGTTTCACGGACCCTGCTCTCGTTTCACGTTTTGGATTAGTGCTTTTTCGGATTTCTGGATATCGACCATCGCTCACGTTTCATGACCACGAATCAGGATTACGGATTGTATTTGATTTTATGACCTCGAAGCAAGCACGTTCACAACCACGATTATTCCCCACGGACCAGAGTTGCGTTCAGCGCACACCCGGAGCTTTCATTCACAAAACAAACAGCACGTTCATCACAGGATAATCGGCCCTATATTCCACACGCGCTCTGTGCTTGGATCCACTACGCCTGTTCGGATCGTGACGGTTACATCTTCAATAAACAGACCCCAACACATCTACATATACAAATTTTGGCTATAGATCCGGTAATTAAAATATTACAATGCAGCTAAGGACATACTGTATTATAAACAGAATGAGCAGCTCATCTCTCATATCTGCTAGCCTGAGTCATTCATTCTTCTGAATCTGTTGCACTGCATAGGGTTTATGTGAGTCCCATGACAAAGGAACAAACGACTCGGAGTAGAAGAGTCATTGAGAAAGGAATTCTGTTTCCTGTGTACTGCGCTGCACAGTGTCTATGTTTCCTGTACATAACCTACGGAAGTTTTGCGATGATTTGCGCATGCGCACGCAGTAGAAAATGAACGGCTTACTCTCCGAGACTACTCGTTCTTCTGAGTCAAGTTAAAGACTCCTTCAAAAAGAACGAATCATTCATGAATGACCCATCACTAATGGGCACATTATGGGAAGAGGAGAGTTGAAGTGATGCATGCATTGTTGCAAAGAAAAAATTAAAAAAAAAATTTGCAAGGAAAATCTAAGGAAATATATTATAAAATGTGATTGTTCGTTCCTGATGGGCAAGCCAAGGGTGATACTCCCTAAGATGATAATTGGAAGCAATATTGGGAATTCAAATAATTTTTTAAAAACTTTTTTTTCCCACTGGGCCAGAATGACTATACAACAAATCTTTAAGATAAGAAATACCAAAGAATTCAGAGCACACGGTTTAATTTAATTTAGGTTTTCTGATATCAACATAGGATTAAAAATTTTATATGTACTCTAGAATTACAGTGCCCTCCATAATTATTGGCACCGCTGGTTAAAATGTGTTCTTTAGCTTCTAAAAAATCAGTTTTGTTCTAAATAACAGAGGACCACAATGGGAAAAAAGAGGAAATTCCAACCTTTAATTCAAGTGCATTTATTCAGTGGAAAAAAAATCCCACATTAAGAAATAATTCTTTTACATCAAATCATGGGTGCCACAATTATTAGCACTCCTGATGTTTAATATTTTGTACAACCCCCTTTTGCCAACAAAACAGCACTTCTCCTATAATGTTTCACGAGATTAGAGAACGCCTCGGGTTGCTTAGCTGTAACCCTGTTCCCTGATAAAGCGGGAACGAGATGCTGCGTGAAAACGCTATGGGAACATCTCTTTGTTTCTGGTTGTGAAGCCTGTGTATGACAAAACCGCCAATTACCTCGGCTTATAACCTCTGCCAGGCATGACGTCACCGAATAAGCAGCATCTCGTTCCCGCTTTATCAGGGAACAGGGTTACAGCTAAGCAACCCAAGACGTTCCCTTTCAAAAGCTACATTCAATGCTGCGTGAAAATGCTATGGGAACGAGAATACCAACGTCGCCGCACTGCAAGTGTCTGGACCTCTAGGTTGTGTAGCGTGTGCGCACAATAGCCAAGGAGGTCTCAGACTTAGCTCTGGGATGCTGACTCAAGGACCCACGAGTCCGGAGTAGCATTGACATCCAGTCTATAAAATCTAACAAATGTGTGTGGAGAGGACCAGCCTGCTGCATCACACACATGCTGCAGGGGGACGCCTCTTGCCAGAGCAATTGATGAGGCAATCCCCTTGGTTGAATGAGCCCTGATTCCCAGAGGCGAAGTGTGACCACGCGCCTCATAGGCTAGGGCAATAGCATCTCTCACCCAGTGTGACAGAGTCTGTCTAGTGGGGTTGCCCCCCCGGTTGCGACCCCCATGGCAAATAAAGAGCTGCTCTGACTTACGCCACTGGCTAGTGCRGTGGATGTAAATCCGAAGAGCACATACTGGACACAGTAAGTGAAGTCTTCCCTGCTCCGAAGCTGTGAAAGGTGGAGGACAGAAGGCTTCAAGAACGATGGGGTGCATGGTCAAGAACGGAACCTTGGGAAGATAGTTCGGGTGAGGATGCAGAATAGCTTTGACTAGCCCCAGGGGCAAAGTCTTTGCAGAATGGGGAGACTGACAGAGGCTACAGATCCCCAATCCTCTTCAAAGAAGTAATAGCCATAAGAAAAAACATCTTAAGAGACAGAAGCCTGACAGGCGCTGACTCTAGTGGTTCGAAAGGGTGACAGTCAGGTCTTCGAGTACGATAGCTAAGTCCCATGAAGGGACCATCGCTCTAGTGGGCAGCCTCAACTATTTATCTCCACGAATAAAACGGGCAACTAAATGGTGCTTTTCCACAGAAACCCCATCGGTCAGAGCATGCCGAAATAAGCGGCTATGTATGTTCTGAGAGTACTAGGGCATAAGCCAGAGGACAACTTTTCTTGCAGAAACTCCAGTACTGAAACAATCTGGCAGTGGACTGGGTCTACATGTCTTACCATGCACCAACTTTCAAATACACTCCATTTGAGGGCATACGTTTTTCTAGTGAAGGGAGCCCTGGCACTTAAAATGGTTTCAATTACGATGGCTGGAAGACCAGCATGTCTTAGTTGGTCCCCTTCAGGGGCCAAACGTGAAGGTCCCAGAGCTCAGGCCGGGGATGAAATATGGTCCTCTGCGCCTGAGACAGAAGATCCCTCCTCACTGGAACAGGGTGAGCTGTTGAGGAGATGTATTATATCTGAGAACCACACTCTGGTCGGCCACTGGGGCGATATCGATAAGAGGCGCAAACCCTGTTGACGGACCCTTGCCAGGACTCCTGGGAGCAGAAATATCAGAGGAAATGCATAAAGGCGTAATCTGGGCCACGTGTGGGCCATGGCGTCCAGACCCAGGGGAGCTGGAGGAGTCAGAGTAGCAAAGGGGTCATTGCAGAGGTCCACCTCTGCTATATAAAATCTTTCCCAGATTGACTGACTACTTCGGGGTGGAGTTTCCAGTCCCYATGTGTCACAGCTTGTCTGGATAGCAAGTCCGCTCCTACATTCATGTGCCCTGGAATGTAAATCGCTCTGAGGGACAGGAACTTGTTCTGTGTCCAAAGCAGAACCTGGTGTGCTAGCTTGTTCAAGCAGCGTGAGCACAGTCCACCCTTGCGATTTATGTACAAGCCTACCACAGTGTTGTCCACCCGCACTAGGACATGGTAGCCTCTCAACTGCTGGAGGAAGTGTTTCAGGGCCAGAAACAGAGCCATCATTTTGAGGCAATTGGTGTGCCATGTGAGATGACGACCTCTCCAGCTCCCTTGTGCTGGACAGCCATCCAAGACCGCACCCTAGCCCATGAATGAAGCGTCTGTCATTAGCATCTTGCAACGACAAGACGGACCTAAAGTGGGACCCAAAGTCAGAAACCGGGGTCTGAACCACATAGAAAGGGTACGAAGCCCTGGCGCTTAACCCTTATTAGCCTCTGGGGATTGGCCCATGAGTGAAATCCCCTGGCTCTTAGCCACAACTGAAAACACCCTCATCTGTAGAAGGCCCAAAGGTATCACCGTGGACGCAGCTGCCATGAGACCTAAGATCTTTGAAAGTGATGGAGTCACTTTCTGGCCTAGCTTGATTTCCTGCAAGGTGTTGGAGGATGGGTTCGACACTAGTGTGAAACAGCTGTGCCCGCCTTGTGATCGAATCCCATGTGAAACCCAAATATGTTGTCCTGTGAACAGGAAAGAGAACGCCTTTCGTAGCGTTGAGTCTCAATCCTAAAGAATGGAGATGAGCTAGGACGACATCCTGATGTCGAAGCGCTAGCTATTAAGACTGAGCTAAGATCAACCAGTCGTCTATATAATTCAGAATACATATGCCCTGGAATCATAGAGCCAGAGCTGCATCCATGCATTTTATATGTGCGGGGTGACAGATAGAAGGACCTGATACTGGTAAGCTTCGCCTCTGAAAGCAAACCTCAGAAACCTCCTGTGTTGTGGCAATATTTCTATATGAAAATATGCGTAATTCAGGTTGACTGTCACAAACCAAACCTCTGGTTGAATTTGAGAAACGATCATTTTGGCTGTCAACATTTTGATGTCCAGCCCAAGAAGATGTAAAATTGGACACAACCCCCCCATCTCTCGTCTGGAAGGGGAACATAATCAGCAAAGTCTGTAATTGCCAAGTCAGGAGATGCGCTCGTTCCGGTTTCATGGAAGTGAAGACCACGCCATTGAAACACGCAGAACGATGTGCAACGGAGGGGGGGGAGGGGGGTGTTAGGTGTCCGGCATCCTGAAACAAGGCAGGAAGGAACCGAGCACCTAACACCAGTGGTGGCGGAGATTAGACAACAGCCCCCATAGGGGGTTCCTCCCCAGGGAGGAGTCTTTATACCTTATTAGAATTTTTACACATCCCTCCCCAGGGGGAGACACCCCCGTGGTCCTGGGAACGTCAACCTCAGGATTTCCTTTTTGGCAGAGATAATGCTCCTCAGGCCCGGTGCTTTTTTTTTCTTTCTTTGAGGTGGATTGCAAAGCGCGACGAGTCCCCCCCTGTCTCTACGAGGGAGTAGCTGGATCGGCACACTCTCCTTCTGCGCCTCACACCTCGTGGGGACCAGACCTGGTTGGGACTGGGTGGCCGACAGTCCCGTCTCCTGAGCATGGCAGGGGAGAAACCTCACAGAGGTCTGCTTGTAGAGCTTCGCCTCCCGAACCTAGTGGCGGCGGTGTTTACAGCGTCGCCAAAGAAGCCAGAAGGCGAGAGGGGTGGCATCAAGGAGGAAAACGCAATCCCTGACCTCGATGCCCGTGAGGTTTAATCACAGAAGTCTCTCCATGACAACCGCGGCAGCCATAGAACGGCCGATAGCACGGGCCGTCTGCTTGGTGGAACGGAGAAATAAATCTGATGGCGCCGAGCCACAATAGACCCGCCAGTGCTCAGAACTCTTAGCAGGTGAGCTTGGTATGCCTGCAAAACCGCCATGGTGTACAGGGCAGCACCATCCTGACCCGCTGCCTGAAAAGCTTTCCCCACCAACGAAGATGTTAGTCTACATGGCTTGGTGGGCAGTGTGGGCTTTTTCAGTGAGGATGAGCTCCCAGGAGAGAGATAGCTCACAAGCGTCTCTTCAATCTGGGGTATCATCATAAAACAGGGGATGAATAAGGCATATTCCATGAAAGAGTTAACTCGTCATGGAGATCGCCAAAAAAGGGGAGGAACCCTCGTTGAGGCCCCTCCCCTGGCCACCCGACAGAAACCTGTCATCAAACTTTGAGTGCTTGGGGATTTTTTTTTTTTATTATTAATTAATTAATTTATTTATTTTTATTCTTTTTTATTTATTTATTTATTTATTTTGTGGCGAAAGAGGAAATCTATTTGGCCTCTTCACAAAAAGCGCCATTACGCGCTTGAGAAGCGGAAAACCAACAGTAAACCCTAAAACTTCCTGATCCGGGAAGAGTGTGAGAGAAAGGGGGAAATACCGTCTCATACGCACGCGAGCCCCAGGAATGCGCCGCGGCTCGCGGTTTCTCTTTAAAGAAAACGAGCCGCGCGCGCGAAGTGCCTTAATAGGGAGATTACAAGCCAGAGCTTGTTGGCATGTACATAGCGTCTGATGGTTGTTTTGGAGACCCCAAGATCTTTAACAGTAAGTTCTTTAACAGTAAGCTTTGGAGAATTTTTTTTCTCTTATCATCCTTCTCACTGTGTGTGGAGGCAAAATAAACTTGTTTCCTCATCCAGGCTTGTTTACTACTGTTTCAGTTTTTAACTTCGTAATGATTCCTCTCACAGTAGATATGGGCAGGTACAGGCAGGTGGCTATTTTCTTGTACCCACTGCCTGACTTGTGAAGGTCGACACACATCTGCCTTACTTGAATGGTGTGTTCTTTTGTCTTTCCCATGTGGAAGAGTGGATAAGAGAAATGGCCTCTGTGTCACGTTATATTTATACCCAAGGGAAGCAGGAAGTGATAAATTACTAATTAAATGTTCCTAGATACTTTGATCAACTTTGTAAACTACTGTAGAAATGACAGAAATACTGCCACGCACACTGATAACGCGACTGGCACGAGGAACCGGAAGTAATGAGGTCGCGACTCAGGAAGCATAAAAGGAAACAAGATGGCTTTGCACATTGCTCAGTCATTGAGTTTGCTCATGCTATCTTTGATGCTTCGTCCGTCTAATCATGAGTACTCACTTTCTTGGGTTATGCTTTCGATTGAGTGTGTGTTATTAGAACGCGGGTTTATTTGTGTAGACGCGGGTTTATTTTCTTGCTCTCGCTCCGAGAGAGTTCTAAAAATAACAGCATAGTTATCCTGCCTGCCCCCGATACTTCTGCGTTTGGGTTTACCATCCACACTACAGGGCTAACTGCTAGTCTTCTGGTCCGTCTCCGTTTGTTTATGACAGAATGACTGAGCCCACAGCAGTAAACCCAGCAGATTACGCTTACCTCTGCGGGGCAGCCGCTCAGCCGGCTGTTGCCACGCCCATCGCAGTGGCTGCTGCGTCGCCACTCCCCCCCTTCAGATGTCTTCATAGCTCTACCACATAAGTGTAGATGGCACGGATGGGAAATGCAGTGTGTTTTAACATAGTTGGACCTTGTGTTTGAGTTTAATTCCACCAGATGCTCCACAAACCGACTTCTCTTCACGTTGCTATCCGGGCAGGCAGCTGAGTGGGCCACAGCGGTTCTTCGCTCTGATTCAGATGTCACCTATTCATACACCGAGTTCACCTGTCAGCTAAAGCTAACTTTTGAACATCCTGCTGCTGAGGTGGAGACCGACTTCAAGTTATATTATCTGCGGCAGGGAGGCTCGTCTGGATTTCCGAACCCTGGCTGTCCAGACCGACTGGGGAGAATCCGCCCTCCGGACAGCCTACTACGAGGGACTGGCTGTGCGCATAAAGGACGAGCTCGCCGGACTGGAACTTCCAGCCACGTTGGAGGGCTTAATTCAACTCCCCCTCCGAATCGACCAGCGCCTGCTCATCCGACCCAAGCCAGCTCCTTGTACCCTGCCGTACATCATGCCATCACTGCCCCATTTCATAAGCCGGTTCCTGAAGCGCGCTCCTCCTTTGCTACTGCACCTACCAGATCAGTCGGTTTTCCACCTCCCGCCGTGGTTGACACCGGAGCCGGGGAACCCATGCAATTACGGGAATGCCGTTTCAGAGAGGGGCTCTGCGCATATTGTGGATCGGCAGCACACCACAGAGCCATCTGCCCTCTGCGTCCGGGAAACGCGCAGGCCCAGTGAGCAGTAGGAGCAGCTCACCGGGTTCCATCCACCTCTCCACTACTTTGACCAACCTTTTCCGTCTCACGGTACGAGCACGCCTCCAGTTTGGCCACAAACGGGTCGAAAGTACCGCGTTCATCGACTCCGGTGCCGAGGTAGCTTTATTGACTCTTCTTACGCCAAAAAACTGGGGGTAAAAATCGAGGCATTATCCCAGCCCGTAAACATCACCTCTGTTGACAGTCGGCCCCTCTCTTCCAGCCCTATCACCTCTCAAACACAGCCCATCACCCTCATCATCAACCAACACAAAGAACATATTCAATTCTACATCACCTCCATCTCATCTCCTCCCATCATCCTCGGTCACCCGTGGTTATTGCAGCATGACCCACTCATATCTTGAACACAGAACCGGATTCTACAATGGGGGCCGACCTGCACCGAACTTTGCCTACGGACCCAGGCTGGCACGTGTTCTAGGGAGCCCGAGGCCCCCGAAGTTGACACCAACAGCATCCCGACGCCTTACCGGGACCTGGCTAAAGTGTTTTGTAAACAACGTGCCACCCACCTACCTCCTCATCGCCCCTACGACTTGGCAATTGACCTTCAGCCGGGTTCCGTCCCGCCCTGCAGCCATCTCTACTCACTATCTTCCACCGAGAGGCAGGCGATGGAGGAGTATGTTTCCAGCGCTCTACCATTCGGCCTTCCTCCTCACCTGCCGCCTCGGGGTTTTTCTTTGTAAAGAAAAAAGGCAGTGACTTACGTCCATATGTCGATTATCAGGGGCGATATCACCATCAAGAACCGACACCCATTGCTGCTTACCAACTCTGCCCTGGACGCCCTCTCTGGTGCCACCATTTTTAGTAGGTTGGACCTCTGGAGCGCCTACAACTTGGTGCACATTAGAGAGGGCAATGAGTGGAAAATGGCGTTCATCACTCCCACAGGACATGTGGGAGATTTTTGTCTTCCACCTATTGATGTTGCCTCAGTACAAGTTATTAAACATATACTTAAATTTAGTAAAAAGAGTCAAAGAAAGACTTCTCACTCAGTGCAGATCTGGATGAAGTAGACAAGATTTATTGCAGCAATAAACCCCAAGTGAGCCAGCTTAGCAATGCCTAGATTAGAAGTCTAAGCACTACCAAAGACAGACTGAATTSTACAGAAATAATYATGCCTTTTTATACAGTTTTATCGAGGGGAGGTACCCATCCTTATCACCCCCACCTTCGTTAGTTCTCCTCATTCCTGGAAGATGTCCACCTAATTCTTGGAAGATCCCATTATAATCCAACTTTTTCTTGTGAATTCTCTTATTATAATTATAGTTTTTATATCTTATTTTCTTACGTCATATACCTCGTCATCTGACTCCACCTTATGCTCATATTATTTCCCATTATGTTTTAATTCCCTTATTAATTGTTTTCCATTATCTTTACATTGTTCTTTCCTCAATTTTTTAAAATAATGGGGCGTTACCTATTTTTACTATACCTTGCGTGGTTTTCCGGTTTGTTCTTCATTTCTCAAGAGACCAACCATGGGTAAGCATCTCCCTCGTATTGCTTCTTTMCTTTTTT
>QMIH01000148.1:687760-712180 GCA_003987875.1 Clarias batrachus | reverse complement strand
TGTGTGTGTGTGTGTGCGCGTGTGTGTTTAATAGCTTAGTTTCATGTATCGTAGTAGAGTCAAATAAATTCTTGTTTCTTGATAAAGATCTGTTGTCCTGGTCCAGTAATTTTAAGTTTAAACATTTGCCCAGATCCTAAGTTACCTTGCTCATAATTGTCAAATACTAGATTTGGTTATCATCGGTGGCCACGTGATAAGCAGAACTGGTAAAGTTACACTAAATCATACTAAACGCTGGTCGGGTAGTTGATAAAGTGTACGCTATAAATTTTAATTCAGTTTTAATAAAATTGACCCGAATCCTTAAAGATTCGATTCACCTCTGAACCAGAGCTGAAGTCCTACAACAATGACCCAAAACACACAGCTAAAAACACCCAAGAATGGCTAAGAGGAAAACATTCGACTATTCTAAAGTGGCCTTCTATGAGCCCTGACCTCAATCCTATTGAGCGTCTTTGGAAGAAGCTGAAACATGCTGTCTGGAAAAGGCACCCTTCAAACCGGAAACAACTGGAGCAGCTTGCTCATGAGGAGTGAGGAGGCCAAAATACCTGCAGAGAGGTGCAGAAGTCTCATTGACAGTTACAGGAATCGTTTGATTGCAGTGATTGCCTCAAAAGGTTGTGCAACAAACTATTAAGTTAGGGGTACCATCATTTTTGTCCAGGCCTGTTCCATGAGTTCATTTTTTTTTTTATTCCGTTGAAGCATGGTTGAAAAGCAATGTCTGACTTTCATTGGTTAACATTCATAGAATTCTTATTTGTTATTACTTTTGTCAGATTAAAGTTATTTCTGTGACCACTGTGAGTTTTTCTTTCATTGACCGAAGGGTACCAACAATTTTGTCCACGTGTGTATTAAGTCCAAATCCTGTAAGTTCTCATCAAATTATGTGCATATGGAAATGGTCTTACTTACTATTAAGCATACCTGTGTTTTTTTTTGTTTGTTTTTTACCATGCAACATCAAGTTTATGTTATGTTTAAATGATCTCAAAGTTGATCATTCAGCACTATCCTTCCTGGTTTGGATAATGTGTTCAGGCGTTCTTCCAGTTCTAATAATTCTTTCAAAACATGTAAATTATTCAATACTACACCATTAGATCCTCAGTTTCTTGATTACTTACTTAATTGAATATACTCTAATAGATGTATTAGTTATTTTTATAAATGCATATTATATTATATTATATTATATTATATTATATTATATTATATAAATGCAATATTTTACATTGAATGTAGTATAATATTTTACATTGAATGTAGTAAAGTTGGTGGCTGATACTGTCTGAGATGGAATATTCTTTTTTAACAAACTGGCAATCGCATGGAAGAGACAGGTTAATAATGTTCACTACTTAATTATAGGAAAATATTTTTGTTATTGTTGTTCTTTCAGCTGCTGCTGTTAGAGGCCATCCAAGTGGTTTTTGGCACAGGTTTTACACTGGCTACTCTACCTGATGCAACCTTCCCATTTGTATCAGTTTGTTATCTCACAGTGAATATGCTGTGGGCTGCATAGGCACAGACCAAGTCAGAATGCCCATGCTTACTCATGTCCACCACTTAAATTGCCTGCAATAGGCACATAATCATGAGAACTGAACCATAGAGCAGTGGAAGAAGGTGATCTTGTCTGATATATGCTATTAGTGTTAGGGATGTGGGGCTTGGGTGCATGTGTATAACTTACCTGGGGAGAAATAGCACCAGGATGCACCATGGGATGAAGGCAAGCCAGGTTCTGCTGTGAACTCATGGGTCCTGACATTCATGTGGATGTTAATTTACGAATGTTTAACGGATATTCCACCTACCTAAATGATGTTGCAAACAGAGTGTACGGCTTCACACCAATTGTATTTGATTAATTTTCTCTTTCAGCTGGATAAAGCACCATGTCAGACTGCAAAAACTGTTCAGGTTTAGTTTGAGAAATATGAAAGAGTTCACATTGTTGAAATGGCCTCAAAATCCCCCAGATCGCAACCAGACCAAACAAGATCTGATCCATGTAGGGCCCATCTCATATTGTTCAGGATTGTGAAGTCCATGCCTCAATGGATCAGATAATTTTTTGGGTGCGCAATGATGACCTACCAGCAGGTGGCTATAATGTTATGGCCGATCATTTTATATAGACTAGACATGAAGAGTCTTATTCAATATGCATTTTTTTCTGTTATGTAAATGAGTAAATGTCACTGAGTTTGAGGTCTGCTTACCTCCACATGACACTATTCCTGGTGCAAACTGGCACTTATCAGAGTGCGCTCCATTAGAAGAACAGGATAGGGATTACCATATTCATATACCTCATCCATCTTAGCTGTCTCTTTGGCTCAGAATGCATCAACTCTTCTGAACAAGCCAATTCGCCCTCAAATAGATACCTCTTCCCATCTTATTCTTTCTCTGTGAATTAAACAAGTGCCATTGTTTTCTCTTTTCCAAGCATTTTTTTTTATTTTACTTTCCAAGGCATGGTATGTTTGACAGGTGGCTCACTTAACGGCACAACAGAATATTCAATTCAAAAAGTAAAGCTCATATATTATATAGATTCATTACACATTGACTGATATGTTTCAAGTTTTTAATTTCTTTTCATTTTAATGATTATGGCTTACAGCTAATTAAAACACAAAATCCTGTATCTCAGAAAATTAGAATATTGTGAAAGTGTTTAATATAAAAAATATATTAATATTATATATATTAATAAATATTGGAGATTCATGGAGTGGGCCTTGCTAAATTCATCTCTTCAAATGACTCGGGCATTTTTGTGGCATGGGCTTTCTCCCGGGAACTCGACTATGCAGGTAGTAGTTGGTTCTTGGTCTGCCTGACCGTGGGTAAGTATGAACAGAATCTCTTATTGTTCTGAGTGTTGAGATATATTTTTATGTCATTTTCATGCTTTATAATGTTTTCTAAACTACCATCTTAACTTCAACTACATACAGTAGGTCCACTGGCAGTTTTTATGTCTTGCACATGGTGCAGTATCCAGCCGTCACCTCATGAGCTGAGAAACTCACTGATTATTCATGCACAGACACTAATTACAGTGGGTCTCATTTGTGGAAACTTCCCTTTTAATAGCCTTTTAAACCCGTGAGTCAACCTGTCCGTTTATAATGTTGCCAAACATTCAAGGATATTTACCTTTGATCTGTATATATACAGTATATATATATATATATATATATATATATATACCAACTAACTAACTAATTAACCAATTACCCAACAGTATATGTATAACTGAATAACTCCAGATAGCACAAATTATTAAAATAGTCAATAAAGGAGGAACTGTTTAGGAAAGAGGCGGCATGGTGGTGTAGTGTAGTGGTTAGCATTGTCGCGTTGCACCTCCAGGGTCTGTGTTCAATTCCCGTCTTCGCAGTCAAAAAACATTTATTTTGGTTAACTGGCATTCCCAAATTGGCCGTAGTGTGTGAATGTATATATGTGTGTGTCCTATATAAAAAATTATACTTCAGTGTCATAACACACCCAGAGCATGCCACGAACTCCATTATCCCCAACACACCTGTAATACTCATTACCCACAACGCACCTGTAATATTGCTTGTTCATCAACTGACCTTCTGGCTGTCCCTGTTTAAGGCCCAGTTTTGGGTCTTGAATATATACACCAGTACTGATTTAAGTACACTAATCTGCATTTGCATCTGACTAAGCCTCTCTTTTTTAAGACATTCAGCAATAATTCTATCTTACCACTTTTTTCAGAATATGAAATAAATAATAAAATAATAATATGAACTCTAAGGCTAGTTATTCATCATATACAGGTACTTAGAACAGAAATACTAAAGAGTTTTAAAAATGGTACTATATTAGCATGTTGAAATAATCTATACTTTTATTATGCAAATGACCATTTGATCTTGCTATAGAAACCTTTCTTTTTAAACACAAGGCTTATCATGCAAGGCTGACAAGCACCTAAACACAGGAGCACTGCTGTGCACGCTACTGGAACACGAATAAAGATGTCTGGCACCGAATATCTTATATATTGCAAAGCTACGATACAGTATAGACTTGTGCAGTCACCATTTGCGGAGAAAATGTCTCCTACTTTATTAAACATGTACACACAACTCCAGAGCAAAATCACTCATTTTCTAAGTGCACAAACTGATCACACCAATGTACAATCTGTGTATAAATGATATACTTAGGACCTGAAATGTTTGGATTTGGCAATGTCAACTAAACTAAACTTCCTGTCTTTGGACTGTGGGAAAAAACCCATCAAGCACGGGGAGAACCTACAAAATCCACGCACTCCACACTCAGACCTACAGGCGGGAATCAAACTGCTGACCCTGGAGGTGCAAGGCCAAAGTACTACCCACTACCCACTACGCCACCATGCTGACTTTATTAAGTATTATTTCTTTCTATTTTTTTTTAACTTGATACATCTCATCCATCTTGGCCAAATCTACTATGTTCATATATAGAATGGTCTACTTTTTAAAATTCTTATGTAGATCCCTTAACCTTGAAAAAAATTATTCTGCTGGACATTTGACACTATGCTAACATAGTTAAGCTTTCATAAAAATTATAGCTTCAAAAAATATATAGCTTCCTACTTGTCCAGCATCTACTCTTTGTCAAGGCTTACTGATCCAGTTTTTCTGAACCCTGACCCTGAGCCTTGAACCTATAGCTGAAGTAAGGACCTTAGAATGAAGTTTTTAGAGAAACTATCTAAAACATGCCTAAAGTAGCATGCATCATAGAGACCTTACTTCAGAGCTTGGGTTCAAGTCTGGACATGGAGGCAGATCAAGGTTCGTTAATGATCAATCTTGGAGGTGAGTTGACCTCAGTGTGTGGTGAAAGATGCACAGGATGGGAGAGAAGGATCAGTGAAAATCCTGAAGTTATGATTGCCTGAAGCTCAGGGCTTACAAGAGCTGAGACATATCTTTCTTTCTGCTGTCAGAAAGGCATGGGCTAGTCATCTCTCTCCTTTTCTTAGTTTGACAGACAGCTGGAAGGTCAGCCAGGTGAGGCAGCACAGGTGGAGGCTCACTGATGCATGAGCTCCTTAGAGAATGTGCATATTAACAAATACTTTAGTATAAGATGCCAACAGTAACACAGAGTGGCAGAGGCAGTTTCTTCTTCTATAAATATATATCTATAAATGACAAGTCATACCCTTACCAAACCACTCATGAATTAAAACGAAGCAAACTCATAAAAAATGAGAGAGTGAGGTCAGCAGAGGCTGTTTGGATGAGTCAATCATTTATGAGCTTCCCAGAGAACAAGAACATGACGTGTAAGATGAGAACAGACCTTTTGATGAGAAGAGTTAGAATAATATATCAGAAACAGTCTTTATTTCAACACAAAGTCAACCACAGAATCAGTGAATACATAGTAATTGACCTCTGAAAACCAGGCAACATTATACAGTGTCTAAGTAAGAAGCTTCAAATGATACTATAGCAGAGACACTCACTCACTCATCATCATCTATACCACTTAATCCTGTATTCAGGGTCACGGGGGGCCTGGAGCCTATCCCAGGAGACTTAGGGCACATGTCAGGGTACACCCTGGACAGGGTGCCAATCCATCGCAGGGCACAGACACATTCACTCACTCATTCACACACTATGGGCAATTTGGGAGCGCCAATTAGCCTAACCTGCATGTCTTTGGACTGTGGGAGGAAACCCACCAAGCACGGGGAGAACATGCAAACACAGAGAAGGGAATCGAACCCGGACCATGGCGGTGCAAGGCGACAGTGCTAACCACTACACCACCGCGCCGCCTCATAGCAGAGACAGTTTGTAGAAATTAACCAGCATTTTAACTTTCATCAATCTTTCATTTTCAGCTTTCACATTAAATTTTTTTGCTGTTAAATGTTTTAAGGTGGAAAGTTTTACTAAATAAGGAATTTAATCCGACAGGCAGGCGACACGCACGGTGGTCTAGTGGTTAGCACTGTCGCCTTGCACCTCCAGGGTCCGGGTTTGATTCCCATCTCTGTGTGCACTGAGTTTATATGTTCTTCCCGTGCTTAATAGGTTCCCTCCCAAAGTTCAAAGACATGCAGATTAGGCTAACTGGTATTCTTAAATTGCCCGTAGTGTGCCCTACGATGGATTGTCACCCTGTCCAGGGTGTACCCTGCCTCGTGCCCTAAGTCTCCTGGCATAGGCTCCAGGCCCCCCTCGCGACCCTGAATACAGGATAAAGCAGTTTAGACGATGTGAGAGAAATACACAGAATGGAGTAAGATCACTATGGGACTGACCTCTTTTTAGATAAGACATTCATACAGCAAACAGATTTGATCATCATTTGGGTTGATCATTGTGTCACCGGTCATCGGGCCATTTCCCTGACATATCCATAATGTTATCAGCCATGTACACATAATAAACATTCATAAGTGGGACACACTTAAAGTATACTTTTCTTTTTGGATCTACATCATCCTTATTGTGGTATCAACTGGCCTCATGATATAATGCATTGTGCAACCCTAATAGTTTCATAATTGAATCATTAATAGATATTAGACTTTAATCCTTCCACTTTATCAACCCCACCAACACTATTGTTAAAGTGCACAAAATGCATGCATATAGATAACTGATGATCCAGCAATCCACCTCTCACATATTTTCCTCTGCCTCTGGTGATAAAAGCAACCTCTGTCTCTGTCTGTCTGCTTTGTCTAGGTGTTTGCTAAACTCCCTCTAAATTTCATGCTGAGATTGAACTATGACAGCAGAAGTTTAACATCCCCTTGTCACTGCTAGACTGACAAATCAGGTGAAATTTATCCAGTCTGGTCTGTGAGAAAATGAAAAGGTATTCAACCGAAGCTGTCACATTTTCATGAAGTGCCAGATTAGAATGTAGCTACCTGAATGTGTTCTGGCTGGTCACCTGCTTTCTAACTCTTTGTGAGTGCAAGGGAGAGTGGGAGGGAGAGAGAGAGAAAGAAAAAGAGATCAGGTCTCCTTCAAACAGCATAGCAATGATGTATTTTTACTGACGTTTTCACAGAAAAAAGGGTCATGGAGAAAAATAGGAAAACGTCTATAAGAATAGTATGACTGTGAATAAATGTGAGAGAAAGTAAAGAGATTAGGTGGGGAGAAAACTGAGAGAAGAATCAGGAGGAAAAACAGCATATAGATGAAACATACCCACTTGCTACAAGTAACAAGTAATTTTTTTTTTACTGATGAATAATATCATTCACATACATCTTTGTCCCACTGGCAGAGGCCAAAGTCATTTTAATAGGAATCTCATCGCTGTCTCTTCACTTGACTGATCTCTGTTTATGCATACATTAGTGTGAAAACGAACACTTATTTTATTCAGTCTGTTCTGTTGGATGAATTTCTTTTCATTGAAATCATTTTTTAAATGATGTCTGCCATCATGTGTACAGAGTGTGTAAGCGCCCATCTCTGTTTTGACAATGATGTGATAATACATCATATTAGACAGAAAAGTTCTCCTTACAAACTACACAAAGACAATTAGCAATCTAAAATTGTATTACATTTTAAGAAAAGCACACTTAGCTAGGAAAGGGATTTTTAGGTAGACTGCATACTTTCACTGTAGTGCTGAATATTAGTGAACAGTGTTGGGGGATGTTACTTTTTAAAGTTACAAAATTACTGTCTTCAAAAAGTAATCAGTTACATTACTGCGTTACTTTCTGATAAAAGTAACAAGTTAGAGTACTTTTCCATTGCAGGATAATGGAAATATCGCCCATAATCTGTTATCTACTAATACCCCTTTCTCACCTACGCGGTGATTAGGTTTCCATCTTTCCGCGCGTCTGTCTGTCTGTCCTCGCATAGTCATAGGTGAGATAGGTGTATAACAGCAGGAATAACAGAGGGGGGCGAGTTATCGGGGACTGGCTTGTAGGATAACTTCCTCTCACACACAGACACACACAGACAGACAGACAGACAGACGCGCGCGCGCGCGCAAGTAATCCGAGTACTCTAACACGTTACTTTGTAACCCGTTACACCCAACACTGTTAGTTAACATGATCATTGTAAGCAGATGGCAGTCAAAATTCCCTACTTAGTCAAAATGCAAAGTTATATCTATTATTACCAACAGTTAGTTCTGACCATTTAATCTGATTGGACGAGAGGCATTCTTCAAGTGCTGATACAGAGCATAACAGCAGTGGGATGTTCAACTACATTACAGGTGTTGTAACAGGCAATTACTCTGTTAGCATTACTGACAACAATTAATGGCAACTGTTGGTCGCCAACATGGGTGAGAGTAGGTTGGTTCACAGTATTGGAAAGAGGGAAGAGCAGCTACCTGCCCAAAACCCACATTTAAAACCAGTCACTGGAGCAGTTTTATCAAGAAAATACATCTTGTTTTGTAATGCAAATTACCTTCTAACAAAAGGCTGAATCCCAAATCCCTCTCTAACCTCTCCTGCAGTTGTTGTGTGGAACAAGGAATTCTAACTACATAGCACATTTGCTTTCCATTTTATACTATTCGAGATTCAACCACAGAATATTGGAAGTTATCTGTTATTCTAAAGCAGAACAAGTGTAAATATACTTTTTATATAAAATGTAAATTTTCCAGGAGTTCATTATTTTCATGGTTTATGATTTTGTTCACCTTGTGTGCTGGATGACATCATTGTGTGCTAGTCTCCTTGATTTGACATCAGCTTTGTTTATGAGGATATTTTGTGCAATGGAGGACTTGCGTACATTAAACTACTGCGTGACTGCGTTAATGTTTCTTACTGGATGCATGTACATACAAGCACAGTTACTCACACACTACATTAACAAACGGCGGTGCCTGAATGTACTACAAAGCTCACCGTGGTACATCCAAAACTCTGACGACAGACCCCGCACACAGCGATGGCAGTTTTAGATCAGAATCGGTCAGGTTTTTTCTACATGGCAAAACTGGTAATGATGTTTTGTCTATGCTTCTGATTTGCCCTACCTGTTTTTAACAATTAGGTTGTGTGGACAGAATTATGTTAAAAAATAAATAAATAAAAAATAAGTTGAACAACCTCAATTTTTATATTGATATAGCCTTAGTTTCAACAGTGGAAAATCCTGTAACTAGCCTACTGGTAAAGGACCTGGACTGCAAGGTGCGCCTCAGCTTGTATTTTAGTTTAACTACCTTGCTTTGACATTGTGGATTTGAAAAAAAAAAAAAAAAACTTTAATTATCAAGCAAAATTCATCCACTCTCAAATAAGAAACCTTGTTAAACACAAACATGAGATTTTGTTGAGGAACAGAACATAAATACATGGGCACATGCCCCAGTAAAATGTGTCTGGCGGTGGCAATGCTATGAGTCAGGAAAAACATTATTATGAAAAAAAAAAAAAAAATTTTGACATGGGACAACTTTTTCCTAATTTGGCCCGTAACTTCAAACACACCATCAGCACCACCACCAACCCACCTTTAGGTGTAATTCTACTGGGGCATTTACAAATAGGTGCTGGCCACTGGCCTCGTAGTGAAATCGATAAAGTTTCGAAAATTATTTGCAAATCCAGTATCATAGTCCCATCCTGGCCATGCTCTGTTTTGCATGCATGCAGACCTTTTTCTGTGTTAACACAGTGACTTTTTTTTTCATAGGCAGAGCCTACTAACATTATCTAACACTCACTAGCATGTTTTGTTGGCTGGTATTCTAACACCAGCTGAAAAAAAACAAAACAAAACATGCATTTATCTCAATATGTATGATCACTCATTTCTGGACCTGATAGAAAAAGTTAACATTAACCAGCTGAATAAGATACGATACACATTTGTATTTACATTTACAGTAGGAATTTGGCAGAGCTCTTATCCAGAGCGCTTTGAAGGTTCCATCATTGGATAAATACATTTACTACAGTATAATGTGGATTGACTATGTGATTACCTACTGTGAAAATCCACATACATTTACACACTGAACAAAATGGAAAAGCTTATACCATGAAGGGGTTTGTATTGTTTAAACCACAAACTTAATTAAAAGGTAAATCTTTGTTTTTCAAGTATTGTATATAATCATTCAGGACATAAAGGCATCTAAAGTTTTATATACCCTCAGGTTTTCACTTATGCAAATCTTTCGTGTTTGGCTACTTCTTTTAGCATTTATTAACTGAATAGTTAATTAAGACATAATCCCAAGCTTTGGCATTAATGTTCGCACAGTAAACTTTATCCACTAATGCTAACTCATACATATAATTACTCGACAGAATGTTAAGTAACAGAGAAATCACTCAAATGTATTTTACAACTTTTTTATTTTTAGGTCTAAATGGAAGTTGCGTCACTTTTCTTGCAGCAAGCAGTAAAGTATCTGATAATGTCCTTTAAGTCCAGTCTTTGGACCAGCTGAGTGGATGGTGAGAGCATTAAGCATTTAAAGATGACAATAAACATATTTATTGGAATTGTACATAGGCCTCTGCATGGGCCCTCTGGGACCTGGAAACCTGTGAGATTCCACCAACCCCTTCCAACTGTCAAAATGCTCTGACGGTTGCACTAATTTATGTTGTATTTATAAATCAATAACACAATAAACTAATAACACACACAATCAAGAATTCATATTGTATAAAATAGAATTCATGTTGTATAAAATAATAAGTAAAAACTACTAAGTATATAAATAAGTTTGAGAAGGTAATTTGTCAGTTTTTATTCTAAAAGCCTATTTGGTGTATTGTTTGAGTTGTTCTGGTTTGCATAACTTTTAGGGCAATACTGCAGGATTATTCTCTAAACTCAAAAAGGAAATAACAGGACTTAACAAAAGTGCTTATGTCACTTGACCCAGTGCCACTGAATGAAATATGCTGAATATTTTTCTAGTGCTCCTCAATGTGTAATTGCAGCTGTTTTGACAGGTGACAGTTGCATTTGGCGGACAGGATGGACAGGGGATGCAGAGACAGGGGCGATCTAAAATAGCAACAGCAGGAGCATTGAGTGAAGCTCAGGATGATATGTCACTACAGGCTTCCTCTTCTCGCTATCTCCTCTTCTGCCTGCTTTTATTACTCACTCTCCCTCACTGTTCAACAAAAATGTACAGCTAAACTTAACCCACAGCACACACATTCAACCTCAAGAGAAAGAGGCCATTTACTCTTGATGAACTCTACATTTGTTGCTTAACAATAAGCATATAAAAAAACATTTATTGCCTGTCTCTAAAACTTTGTGAAATATCATACATCTCAAAAAGAAATACATATATAATATATAGACGCCACAATATGTATCCATTTCATCCTGCTTTTGAATTTAAATCCAAAGTGGACATTACCTACTGGGGAGATTCTCTCATCTCACTTGGGTGCAAAAGATTTTTTTTGTTATTATTATTCTGTAAAAAAAAATTTTGTTTTATTTTTGTTTGGTTTAATAATTTTTTCATAAGTTGAAATGCATGTATGCTATTTTGTGCTAGTTAATACAATCGCAGGTAACATGTTACAACATTAGACTATGGAGGGAATGAATTTGCAGCTGCAGCAGTACTCTCTCTCTCTCTCTCTCTCTCTCTCTCTCACTCTCTCTCTCTTTTCAACAACTTCTAGTGTGTTTAAGTTCATTTAGTAAGGTCATTCATCCAGAATAACTTACAAAAATGAGAGCCATTACTAGAACCCTCTGCTCCCTGTAGTATTAGAACACACCAAAGTCGTTTAGGGTTACTGCAGAACTCCAATTAAGCCCAGAAAGAAAGAGAGTAAATGTTGCTATGTACTAAATTAGATTAGATACTGTAAGATGGGGCACAAAAAAAGAATTTTTCAGTTGAAATATTGTACCTCTGAATGCTTTCAACTGGCAACTCTATAAGAATAACCACTGTTATTGTTAGCTGTCCCCCTAAAAAAAAGCCTGAAGAAGTTTCAAGACTGTCATTTCTCAGCACATGGAGAATCCATCTGATTATGCTCCCTGACATTTAAAATGGATCAGCAACATTAAGCAAATTTCAGAGGTCCTCACATGGCTTCTGTGTCCAATATACATTTATCATCCAACCTCTTTTTCTCAAGCAAATCTAATGTGTATCTATATCAGCACCAGTGTAAGTCATTTAAGGGATTTTGAGACTAAAGAGACAAAGAAAATTTAACTAGTCATAATGTTAATAGACATACAATGTGCCTCAAAACTCTAAATTGACATTGGAAATTAGATTTATTTTTTTCACTGAAAATAAACAGAAGGTTTTAGAGTCCCCAGATTTTTTTTTTTAAAGAAAGTAAATGTCCAATACTTGAAATATTCAATATTCTTTATTATGCCCTATGGCCCTATTTAGATGTTAGCCATTATGTGAAATAAATAAAATCAAATAAATTAGTCAAAATAAATGTCTTTACAAAATAGCAAATTAAGGAACAATAAACACAAATTTCCTAATCTCACTTTTTCACAACATAAAGATTTTGAAACAAATACCTACTGTAGGTAACATATGTATGATTTGAACAGTGTAAACTATTTCCAGTGTAAGATATACTGTATATTCAGTTGCCCTCTAAATAGCACAGCAGGTTCAGCAGATAGAAAGTAACATGTGTACAAGAGGTCTCACTTTATCAAAAACTGTGTCCAGCAGAACAAATGTAAGAAACTTATATATATATTTTAGCCTCTAGCTTATTTGCTAATTATATATGCTAAAATATGCTAACGCAACATGTTTCCTCAGGTTGGATGTTGAGTTTTTATATACTGAAATGTCTGTCTGTTTGGGCAAACAGAGAACATACTGCATTATGAAGCTGTTCTTTTGCACTGTGTGTAAGCAAAACATGCTTTGTATATGATGCCAGGGGTGTTCATCCTCTTCTGTTGTAGCGTTGGAGACAGATTTTCATTTCCTGTCTACCATGGCTTAGGATTTTTCCTGCTATGCCGCCAGTTTGTGTGTAGTCATGTGACTTCCAGTGGTAATTGTTATTACAGCTGATTGGTCAAACGGAGTCATGTGATTACTGTTGCTACATTTGTTTGGGGTCACACCGTCATGTGGTAAATAAATAAATAAATAAATAAATAAATAAAAGGGAACATACCAAATATTGGCAAACTCTAAAATTTGTGTAAATATTTCAAATATTCTCCTCAATATATGCCCATGATATATTTTATAAAGAAAAAATATATAATGAATAAGACAAAAATTCAAAGTCATAAGCTTACAGTATAGTCATAAGCAGTCCTACGTAGCTTATAAGCTTCTTCAGTAGTGCTCTGAACTTTTGGGCCCTACTCTTCATGTACTGATTGAGTTTTGTGTTTGAAGAGAGACAATGTTGCAAATATTAAAATTCTGTCATATAGTCGAGAAAGGAACCTTGAACATTATTAGAAATACAATACTATGGTTGTCCTAGTATTTAAGCAATATTTAGAGCCTAGCTTGATAACATACACCAGTGTTCTTCCACTTCTTCCCTCTCTTCTACATCATGTTGTTCCCTTTTCTCTACTTTTTCAAATACAGCCCCTTTGCAGGAGCTAATTAGCTGAAAGTACGATAGACTTGTACTTTCAGAACTTTCGTGGGAAAATATTCCATCGATTTTTTTTTTCTCTCTCTCTCTTGTTTCACAGTAAGAATCAAAAGCAGGGCCTTATTCTGTGTGCACTCAGTCAGGGGATTAGAAACAGCAGGGGGCATAGAGGTAGGGTGCCATCCCAATCCTAACAGAAAACTCCAGACTCTGTGTTGTTCATCATGATTGACCTTTTCTATCTGACATTGTTAGATGTTCTTAAAGCTCTCCACCTAACAAGGGCTTTCCATTAAAATGAAAATCAATACAAAAACATTTTAATTGTTCACAGTGGAGCACTGGTACACAATACTCTGACAAAAATGTACTCAACGCGAGGATGGATAAATATTTGTTTTGCAAGAAACATCAGCATTGGCATTTAGAACTACCAAAGGTATCAAAGCATACACCCCTACAGCTTTCAGACATCTTAACAACTTATGCTATATATGCTCATACTTTATTGGAACTGAAATGGACACACTGAGCATTAGAGACACAAAAGTGAAAAACAACAATCAGTCAAAAAAGTAACAGATACTGTACATACCCAATACATTATGTCCCAGGATGTAACACATGAATTGGTATAATAATGTCACAAAGCAACCGGAGGCGGATCAGTTAGCCCGTGTAGCGTGTATGGTAAACCCAAACGCGGAAGCAGCGTGAGCAGGCAGGATAACCACGCAATTTATTATTAGAACTCTCTCACGCAGAGAGCAAGAGTTTAAACTATTAAACCCACGTTCTAACAACATACACTCAATCAGGACTATAACCCAAAATGGTGAGTACTTATGGAATTGAGAGATAGAGACAGCATCAGTAGACTCAATGACTGAGTGATGTGTAGCGCCATTTTGCTTCCTTTTATGCTTCCTGAATCGCGACTGTACTATTTCCGGGTCCTAATGCCGGTCGCAGTGAGTGCTCATGACAGTACCCCCCTGTCCAGGACTGGCTCCTGACGGTCCTGAGGTGGAGGATACCCGACGATGGTAGCCTCGTATAAGCTCGGGGTCGAGAATGAAGCGAACCAGGATCCAAGACCATTCCTCGGGGCTGTAACCCTCCCAATCGAAAAGGACCTCTGCCCCAAGGTCGTGAGTCAAGGATCTGGCATACAGTATAGACGGGACCACCCTCGATGATCTGGGGAGGAATAGTAGAGTGGAGGAAGTAGGTGATGTGATGAAGGGTTTGAGTTGAGATGTGTGGAATACCGGATGGGTTTGGAGCGCCGCAGGCAGCTGGAGCTGGTATGTGACAGGGTTGATCCAGAGGGTGATGCGGTAAGGGCCGATGAACCTGGGTGAGAGTTTGCGAGATTCTGTATGGAGGTTTTTGTTGATAACCAGACCTGGTCACCAACATTGTACAATCGTCCTGGAGGGTTCCGACGGTGATGTTGCGCAGCGTAGTGGTTGTTGGCATGGCGAAAGGCTGTTCCCACAGCCGCCGGCACCTACGGACCAACTGTTGGGCCGATGGTACATCAACCTCCGGTTCTTGGTGGTCGCACATCGGAGGCTGAAAACCGTGGCAAAACGGTGTCTGAGAGACTGCAGGTGGCATTGATCAGATGGCAGAAGGCTTTCCAGAACCGGGCAGTGAACTGGGGCCCTCTGTCCGAAAAAATGTCCTTGGGGAACCCATGCAGACGGACTACATGCTCTAGTATCAGCTCGGCTGTGTCTTTAGCTGACAGGAGTCCGGCGAGGGCCACCAAGTGCACGGCCTTGGAGAATCGGTCATAATGGTGTTCTTTCCTTCGGAAACCGGCAGGCCCATGATGAAATCGACGGCAATATGTGTCCAGGGCCGGCGGGGTACCGGGAGTGGTTGAAGTTCCCCTGGCGTTGGCTGTTTGGTGTCTTTAGCCCTGGCACACACTGGGCACGCCTGGACGAATTCCTCGACGTCCTTTGTCATGGATGGCCACCATCAGGACCTCTATTCTGATGTTGCGGGGTACTTGGAGTCATCCAGGCGGCGCACCTGCTGGTTCGATCTCCGCAGCCTGTGCCTGGCGAACCCTCGTCTCCAAGTCCAACCGGAGAGGTGCAATGATTTTTGACGGTGGAAGGACAGACGGGGAACATCCTCTTCATGCTGCTGGGAGAGGGCGTCGGCCTTGGTGTTTTTGGTTCCCGGGCGGTACAACAGATAGAAATTGTAATGTTCGAAGAAGAGAGCCCACCGTGCCTGTCTCAGGTTGAGCTGTTTTAAGTTGCATGAAAAGAGCTGTATCCGGACAAATATAGTATAGGAAATCTCCGCTAAACTTTAAGTTTGCCAGATGTCTGAGGCAGAGTGCTTGGAAAGGTAGAATGCAAAAGGAAATTTGGTGAAACGACCAGATATCTCATGTACTGTATGTGGATGTATACGGGAATCGGTGAAACTTTCTAAGAGTCCTCACAGCTAGCAGTGAGAGGTGATGGCTGTGAGGTGTAAAGGCCTTTTGTATGTTAATGACTAGCAGAAAGAGGTGCTTTCCTTCTTATCATAGCCGGGTGGAGGGATTGTCCATGGTGTGCCTTTGTCTCTTCAGCTTGAGGGTTTGAAGGGGAAGCAAGCTGCACACACTCTTCTCAAATATGTTATCTTGAGCGCAAGTTTGATGAGAGAAGACCGCAGGAAGAGTCAAGCCATGTGCATAGAAGAGCTAAGTGCGCGCATAACGTGGGCATTGCGGTAAGTTGAACTTTATGTTAGCTGACAATATAGTAGTAAATTATACCTTGCCAAGTTAGCCTAAGCACTTGGCTACACAACTAATTTTTGTTACTTGCATTGTTGTAGGTTTCCAGCTTATTTAACAGTTTGTCACGTCAGAATTATACAATGTTGTTTACAAATGTATGTATTAAAGCGTTTTTAATTCAACATTACAGGAAGCTGTAAGGAGTCTCCATAATTCCGAAAGCAACCCACACAAATACGAACCACAAACTGGGTAAGAATGTTGTTTCTTTTTACCTGCTATGTATGGGGTTTTACATAATCATTTTAAATGTAATTAATGACACTACTCTCTTTCCACACAGAAAAGTTTAGTTCATGATCAGGCGGTGATGACATATCTGCTGGAGGAATTAAAGATGACTTTTGTAGATGCAGACCCTGAGTGTATAAAGGGTAACCAGAAATTGTTATTAATTCTATTTAATTCTATTTCTTTTCATGTAAAAACATAATACAAATAATCTAAATCCTTAATCATCATTAATGGCCCTTAGTATTAGCCAAATTTAACCTAAGACAAACATGTTACTTTTTCTCTATGCCATTATTTATTTTCTCTGTGCCATTATTTAAAAAAATGAAGTCAATAGAAAAAAGAAAGCATATGGGCAATACTATGTATCCCATTATTCAATAGCTTGCAGATCTCTTAGCAGCAACCTTTAGCAGCAATAACTTCCTGTAATCATTTCCTGTCAGTCTCTCTTTGTGGAGGAATTTTGGCTCATTATTTTTTACAAAATATTTTCAGTTCATTGAGGTATTTTAGGATATTTGCTTTCGTAAGGTTCCGCCCCAGCATTCCCATTGAATTTGACTAGGCCATTTCAAAACCTTGATTCTTTTATTGCATCCATTCTTCTGTAGATTTACTGGTGTGCTTTGGACCATTGTCTTCTTGCATGACCCAGTTTCAACCAAGCTTTAGCTGTTGGATGGCCTCACATTTGCCTCTAGAATACTCTGGTATACAGAGGAGTTCATGGAATACTTATTGACCTCAAGGTGCCCAGGTCCTAGGGCTGCAAAACATGCCCCAATCATGACCCATCCAATGCTATGCTTAACAGTGGATATGAGGTGTTTCTGCTGAAATGCTGTTCGGTTTTCCCCAAACATACTGTAGCACTGGACATTAAGGCCAAACAACACCACTTTGGTTTCATCTATTTATAGGACATTTTTTCCAGAAACCTTGTGATTTGTTCAGATGCAGTTTTGTGAACCTTAGTCATGCTTCCATGATCTTTTTGTACAAAAGTTGTTTTCTCTGATGACTGTTCCAAACAAGGTGTATTTGTTTAGTATTCTTCTAATTTTGCTGCTATTGACATTAATATTGACCATGCTCAATGAGGCCTGTAGGGTCTGAAATGTAGCTCTTGTTTTTTTTGTGGGGTTTTTTTGTATTTCTCTGAGCATTGCATGGTCTGACCTTCGGGTAAATGTGCTGAGACGTGAACTGCTGGAAAGATTGTCAACTATCTTGAATGCTTTCCACTTACTAGACTTTGTCTTTAATTAAAATAACATTAATAATTAATAAACACCCACTATCGCAATAATCAACCTCTCCTCCATTTTGCTTGGGAACTAAGGTCGCCAGAACAAAAGTTACAGGACTGCAACCCGCGGAAAACCCGCAGAATCCGTTCAAGCGGAGGACCTCCCTTTTGATTGGTTGCCGCTCAACCGCGTCATAGCTCATTACCCTAAAGTTGAGCTGATTTCAACTCCCTTCGCCGCTCTCGCTGCGCCGTGCCGTGCCGCCCCGCGCCGCTCTTCGCCGCCGGCTCCCATTGAAAATGAATGACTTCCGGCGTCTTTGACGCGCTCACCGTGTTTGGTGTGAACGCAGGGTTAGCCCTTTCTGTTAAATAAATAATTGCACAGTGAAAAAAGTTATGTTGTGATTCGTCTGGGATTTTGTTTGCCTAATACTAAAACTCAATACACTGTAAAAACTCCATGAATGGATTAATAACATATTTTTGATACAACTTCTTACAGTGGTATTTGTAGGTAACATTGTTCTTGAAAACTTTGAAGACAGGCTAAATAAACAAAAAAAATCAAGTTGAACCAGCAATTTACCTTCTCTGATATGGTAAATAACCGTATCTCTTTTTTTTTCCTGCTCCACCCCAGCACACACAGCCGAACGAGCGCTCAGCTAACGAGAGTTTAGCGGGGTGTAAAAATAGAAATGTTTCAGAAGTTAAGTTAAGAAGTAGCGTTTTTTTCAGTAGTCTATAAGTTAAGGGATATAAAAACCGATCTGCTCATATACTCATGTTATATCTGTTAACTTATTCCAAAAGAACTGGACAGTCACCTTTGAAGCCATCCAAATGATTTGTATTGGACTGGGAGAGACATAGTCTTGTTTCCACAATTAGGGAAAAACTGTTCACCTTTGCTAGTTTTTAAAAATGGTTAAGATATAAATAATAATAATAATAATAATAATAATAATAAGAAGAAGAATATATAAAAGAATCAGTAAGTTATTGATATTGATAAGCATCTGGTGTTATCCAGGCATTTTATTATCCTTTAAGCAAACTAGAACCAGTATTCTCCTGCTGTAAACCCTAATGCTCAATGTAATTGAACATATTGAGTACTGTTAACTGAAATAATTACAAATTAGTTAAAATGAATAGACCTTGATGAGTATTTAGAACTTTTTGGTATTTATGAGTTTGTAGAAATGAAACTTTTCAAGTTAGCTGAGCAAATTTGATATGTTAAGTAATAAAGTAGTTAAGTCACAGTAACTGTCACCTTAAAGTTCCACCAACTTAAAATCTTTCAGACTAGCAATTTTGTGTCTGACGTCATCAGGGCACGTCTGGTGGCTCACTGGTAGGTGTTTCGTCTGCCATGTGAAAGGCCCAGGTTCAATTCCCAACAACTGGACAAAGTGCCTGTCCCAAGACCAGATAAAATGGGAGGGTTGCATCAGGAAGGGCAGCTGGCATAAAACCTGTGCCAAGCTTGTGTATGGACCGGATTGCAACAACTAAAAAAAATTATAATTGCTATTAAATAGTATGAATTAGGCTACTCAATAACACAGGTAAAGAACGATTAATATGAATGAGTACAACAAACTCAAAAACTGATCATTCTGTTTACTTAAAATTAGAAACATCATTACTTGAAAAATTTGAGGTAACTGATTACCTCAATTGTTTTGAGTTTTGCCAACTTATTTGGGTTTACAGTGTGTTTTATGCAGATCACTGTTTTAACTTTCACTTGTTTTTAATTTCAAGTAGTGTTTTTCTGTTTTAATTAATAAATAAAGTATTCTTCTTATTATTATATAATTATTAAATAAATTTAATAAATAAAAGACATGGAAGGCAGAAATGAACATTATCTGTCTGACATACAAAAAAAATTACACTCAGCTACAAGGTCAGTTATGATTAATGTACGTCTGCACAGGTCAAAATTGACGAAAGAAGCCCTATAACGACTAAACGTTTATACAGATTTATATACAGCACGTCACATTAGCCACAATCTTTTTTATTTCCATATGAAAACCTGTGATAGTTCCTGAGTTACACAATTAAAGTAAAACTTTGTTATTCTAATGCCAGGCACATTAAATAGAATTTAAATTTTATGGAACTTGTGAACCTACTTAATGTGAACCCACTTAATGTACATTCTGTGTATTAATCTTAAATATATAGTTTGAGGTTATTTAAGAGCATGTTCTATGGCATACTGTGTTAGGTCTACTCAGGATTTACTCGAGTTTAACTAAATAATTTAAGCGAACCTTATTATAACAGGTGTATGTGATTATTTCCCGAATTGTTGTGACACAGTTGGAAACATATATTTGTTATTTGTACAAAGATACAAAGGATCTTTGTACGGTCTAGCATTACAGTTTCCTTTCACTGGAACCTGTTCCAGCATGACAATGACCTTTTATACACAAACTGGCATCTGGAAAGACATGGATTCCCAAGATGGACTGCACAGAGGAACTTGAGGGGATGAGATGAACTAGAATGCTGATGGTGCCCCAGATCTCCTTGCTTATCATCAGTGCCTGACCTGACCAATGTTCTTGTGGTTTGGACATATAAGACACATGCAATGGTATTTTAGATTTTCCTGTGCACAAAACAGGTGATGTCACTAATTAGTTCTAGCCTATCTGACTAAAGAGTTAATTAGACTCAGCTGGTTTAAGTTAAGTTAAGTTAGCCTTTATTGGTCACACAGTGAAATTCTTTAATCTTCGCATATCCCAGCTTCTTGTTAGTAGCCCAGGGTCAGAGCGCAGGGTCAGCCATTTTTACGGCACCCCGAAGCAGACAGGGTTAAGGGCCTTGCTCAGGGGCCCAACAGCAGCAACCTTGCGGAGCTGGAACTCGAACCACCGATATTCCGATTCGTAACTCAGAGCCTTAACACACTGAGCCAACACTGCCCCTTTAGTTAAGTTAGGATTCAAATATGTGGCAGAATCTCACAATCCGGGGCACCAACCCTTGTACAAAAGTGGCTAAAACTAGGAAATTCTCAAGTGAATTGTGAATGTCTGTAGCAAATTTCGGTAAATTATCTTCAGGAAGCAATCAAGCAGACATGGATTGAGCAACTGACAACAGAGTATTGCGGAGGTTTCACAAAACTATTGCACAAAAACAACTAATTATTCTTATTGTCTTGTTTGTTATTATTTTTAAAAAATGAGAATGTCATTAAAACACTAAATTTCACAGTATGTATTTTAATCAATAGCATTTTGTGTGTGCTGGCTGTGATATCTAAAAGCTGTTGCCCTTCCTCTGTCGGTCTCTAATTACTTACTTTCTCAATGACAAATGACAGGCCTCACCATGCCAACTCCTGCTATATTCCCCTGGAGAAAACAATAACACCGTGACCAAAGGGGAAGACTGGCATGTGCTCTCATTCTCTCACCCAATCTGTTTCTCTTTACCAGTCAGTCTTCTTCCATCACTGCACTAAATTACACAGTTGCCCTGCAGGTAACTACATCTCCCCTGGAATAATTATTTATACATCACAGAAGATTGCTTTGGTAATTATATGTATCGTACTTAAATTTGATCAATTTCTCCATGGGATGCTGTCTCATGTGAACGAGGTTTTTGGTATTTTAACGCTCACATTGACAGTGAGAGAATGATTCCCATAATGTATTTTATTTGGAATTTGCACAATTGTACATACAGTGTTGTGCTAGTTACTAATGAAAGCAATAGGTTACTATTACTAGTTACTTTTCAGTGAAAGTAATATAAAGTTGCTGCTCCCATTGAGGAGGCACCACAGCAGTCCTGATTTGCACTCAACTTGCACAGGTTTTACATCGGATGTCCTTCCTGAAGCAACTCTTCCATTTTATCCAGGCTTGGGACCAGAAATGCATCCAGTGGCTGGGGTTTTGGGCATTTGATGATAATTGAACCCAAGCCTTTGGTATTGCAGGCTACCACTGAGCCACCAATGTACATGAAAGTAAAGTAATACTATTGTTTATTACTTTACTCTAACAGTAATATGCTGCTGTTACTAGGTACTATCTAAAGTAATGTGTAACTATTGTGTTACTTTTATATTTGCTATCCTTTTTCAAAAGAAGAAGAGAGTAAAATAGTATTTCTAAATTAGTCAGAATGGTGCTGATGATAAGTGATGAAAGCCCTTCCATATTAAAAACTGTAATAGTTTTTTTTTTCTAATGCCAATCGTTAAAATAGAAGTATTTCAATTGAATGGGGGCTGTTCAATTGTGAACCTACTTAATGTACATTCTGTAGACTAATCTCAAGTATACTGTATACTTTGAGGTTACTTTACGAGCATGTTCTATGGCATACTACTGTATGTTAGGTCATTGATCTACTCTTGTCATTTGATCATTTTAGCACACCTTGAATTGAGGCATGTAAACTCTATGACCAATGATTTGTGAAAACCTGACTATCACACCTGTGTGATTCTTTCCCAAATTGTTGTAACACAGTTGGGAGCATACATTTGTTCAGAAGTATCTTTGCATGCATTACAGTTTCAAACGGGGCGCAAATCTGTTCCAGCATGACAATGCCACTTATGCAGAAATTGGCATCTGGGAAGACATGGTTTGCCAAGATAAATTGCACACAGGAACATGAATTACCTACATAGAGCCACAGAACAGGTGAGTCACATAATATTTCGAAATGAGTCAGGATGGTGGCGGCAATGATTCATGTTGGCGGTTGCAGTGGTGATGCTAGTGAGCAGGAGGATGCTACTAAAACAACTTAATGCAAATCGCCATGAGTGCCAAGAGACCCAGGGCCGGGCCTGGATACAATGTTGACTTTTATGAGCCATAAAACACAAAAATAAAAAATATTAGGGCAATTTCATGCAATTTAATTTTTGTTTACCAATATGAGTCCAAATGCCACTTCCACAATGCTGAAATCATCCATTAACAAATGACCAAATCACTTAACCCTACGTCAGCAGAAGCACAAAGTCAGTCTAATCACTTTTAATAACACACACACACACTTATAGCAAAAAAAATTGACTATTATTGATTTACTATTATTAACTATTACTTTTACTGAAAATTACTATATTAAAAAGTTCACATTATATTACTAATGTCTTAAAAAAAAGTAATGTGCCATTGTCATTAAACAGATTCATGCCACATTGCTACAGCCTTTTTATCTTTTTTTCTTCACGCGGGACGTTGTTGCAGTATAGTTATTAAAGAACAGTCACTACACTTGGACACAAAATTAAAAAAAATGCTTAAAGCAGGCATTTAAGCATTTAAATGCTTAAATGCTTAAACGACTGTTATAACATGATCATTATGTTATAACAGTCGCGCTCATGGATGTTGACTATACGAGTGACGTACACACACTGAGATTGAGCATCAGAGACAATTACCCACAATCCCACAGCATGAGAAAAAGAAGAACCATTGGCTCAGTTGTGATCATGTAACGCTTGGCAGAAAAAGTGCATACGTCCTACAATACTCATATATCAAGACCAAGTTACATGCAATCCAAGGTATTACTGTATTACAGTAACGCATTTTACTCTCATTATATGGTCCCTGCATATGGTCAAAGATAGCATCAAAAAGAATGTAAAGAAATGTGTAAAACAGGTGAGGGAAAACAGAAACATTAAAGACAGAAAATTAGTTAACAACTATTTTAAACACATGATATCACTTCAACAATAAACAGAAATTGCAGGGTATAAATAGACAAATGTATTAAGAGATAACAGTAAACTATAAAACACAACTGGATCAATACAAGCAAAACATAAGAGGCACCGGTGAATGGTTGACAAGAGTGATCAGAATTTATAAACTTCTGAACAATGCTTTGCTCTAAGGGCATGGGGGAATGGTAAAGTGTCTAATAACTTTATAAATAGAACCCTGATTACATAAGCAATGGTATGTCCTAAAAGCATCTGAACAAAATTAATTTCCGTTAATAGACATTTTCAACAAATTTAAGTGGTTCTCCTTTCTTACCTGTTTAATATGTTATTAATAGTGTGCAGTTAAAAGCTAGATTAATTAACTGGGTCATAAAAATGTTCATGTCTTCCCAGTTCAATATGAGCATACAAAAGCAATAAAGTCATATTTCTAAATTACCTTGATAGGAAAATGCAAGGAAATGGGAACGGACAAAGATATTTTAAAAAAGGGATGGGTAATATAGTTGAAATATAATATACGATTCTATATTGGGTTACTGGTTACTGAATGGAAGGTCGGGGGTTTGAGCCCCAGCACAGCCAAGTTGCCAAGGCCCTTAACCATATCTGCTCCAGGGGCGCTGTATCCTGGCTGACCCTGTGCTCTGACCCCAGCTTCCTAACTGGGATATGTAAAAATAAATAAATAAATAAAAAATAAATAAATAAATAAATAAATAAAT